>JARACY010001736.1:0-52870 GCA_029255725.1 Scrobipalpa atriplicella | reverse complement strand
GCATCAAGGTACCGTCGTCAAACCTCATGATATTTGAAAATTTTATCAGCCACAACATAGTCAGTTCTTACACAATAGTCCTTGATTTAATATTCATTTAATTAGTTTCTGCGGGAAAATCTAGGGTGATGCTATTTTGACTAGCCCACGTAGTTGCACTGTGCAGCCGCGACAGCCATTTGATCACATCTATCTGTAAGATTTGAAGGGTGTTTGACAGATACTTAGCTGCGCTGTATTCGTTTTCGCGCGGCGGCATGCTGGCTGTCTGTGAAAAGTACGAATTTTCAGGTCTCGTAGTTTGAGGGATTTTGGTCGCAGATTCAAAACTGTCTTTAGTTTCAATTGTTATTTTGTTATCGGTTTTCTTTTCACTGCGGTAATAATCACTTCTTTCAGTGGCTTGAGTGAACCGTTCAGTAGTCGTCGCTATTGTTTTGTTCTTTTCTTTCTCGAGGTAATCTTTCAACAATGATACTCCGGGTCTCGTGTAAGGTTCGCGCCTTTCCTGAACAGTGCTGGTGTAACTCTTAGTGTATGGTATTAGAGATGGTCGTTTCGTTGTGGATTCCTGCGCAACAAGGTTCTTGTCTCGGAAATCATACAATGTTGTTAGAGTGGAAATGCTTTTGGTCTTGCTTTGTCTCGCTGAAAGGTTCGGGGTGTAAACTGGATAAGGACGATAATTTTTGTTGTAATCTTGTAAAAATTGCCGGTTGTTATTGTTAGCAAAAGAAGCCGTTTCAGCTGCCACTTGCATTTCCTTCAGGCTATTGTGATCTCCCGCAGGGGCCGGGGTCGTTCTGTACGTGGATGCTTCAGTGTATGAAGGTTGCGTAGTACGTGGAGTATTTCCAAAGTTGTTCGCTATCAGTTGCACTAGGTTCTTTCTCCTCTTCTCGGCAGTTGTAGACGTTTGTATTCTCTGTGTTGGATGGAAGTTAGTCTCGGCGGTGTACAATGCTTGGAAACTGCTGCGTGAAGTGGCTTTTGGTTGAGAATGGTCGGATGTCCTCGGCGGATGCTCGAAGCCTCTAGCCTTGAGCTCCTCATGCGGGGCTTGAAGTCTCTGCCTGTGTCTGAGCAGCCTCTCAGTGGTGCTGGTAATCGGTAGGGGCGCCTTCCTAGTTTCTGGTCGAATGTTTGAGTCTGCTCCAATCTGCTGCAGGTCAGCATTCTTAGAGAGGCTCTGGGTTATCTTGTGCGTTTTCTTCTGTTCATTGGAGTAGTACTCGGCGCTGGACTCATAGAGCGCGGGCGCGGAGGCGCAGTCCACCTTGAACCACCAGTCACAGATGAGGTGCGACTGGCTGAAGATGGTGCCGTTGGGGCACAGGAACGATATTTTACGAGATGTGTCGCAGATGTGAAATACCTGAAAAGAAAAAATTGTTTAGTGTTGCAAAACGTGAAGGGTTTTTGTGGTCCAGCGTGAATTCTTATATTAGTCAATTAATTCAAAAATATATATAGTGTTACAGAAATTTGCTGACAGTCTGATATATTTTTTGATATTTGAGGAGTATGCTCAGCTTATCATATTACTCCGTGCTTTAGCTTATATCGGTATTTCTTCTTTAGCTTTTAGTTTTAATATCATCATTTAATTTGGTATTATGCAGATAATCACCTGGCAATCAGTCTCCAAGTCGGCGTAGTATCCGGTGGGCACGTTCTTGCAGTTGAACCCAGTGTTGGGGATGTTTGGGAACGCCGGGAAGTCCACGCCAGCTTTTCCGATCACACCTGCAATACCAATATTTAAGAGTATTGGTTGATAGTGTGGTTACCAGGTCAACTGGTAACTGACTCCGTGGTCTAGTGGTCTGAGTCATGGGCTCTTGACTGGTCCCGGTTGTTGTTGTTGGGTTGTTGTTTCTAGTTTGATTAGGACATTACAGGAGGCTGGTCACCTGATTGTCCGAAAATGTCGGGCATGAAAATTGACGGACCTGCGCCTGATTTATCTCTGGTCGTGACAGTCAGTCTGTCCTATTTGAATAAAAGCTTGATGCTTGTGTGTTGCGCAAACACTCGAACACTAAGAATCTCGCGCAGATGGTCGATCTCTGAGAGATTCGCCGCCGTAACCGAAAATTGGATGGGAGGATTATTACCAGCCCCCAGCATGCCGCCGCGCGAAAACGAATACAGCGCAGCTAAGTATCTGTCAAACACCCTTCAAATCTTACAGATAGATGTGATCAAATGGCTGTCGCGGCTGCACAGTGCAACTACGTGGGCTAGTCAAAATAGCATCACCCTAGATTTTCCCGCAGAAACTAATTAAATGAATATTAAATCAAGGACTATTGTGTAAGAACTGACTATGTTGTGGCTGATAAAATTTTCAAATATCATGAGGTTTGACGACGGTACCTTGATGCTCCACAATGTCGAGGTCTGGCTGGCTGTCGGACGGGATGAGTCGCTTGACGAGCGCCTTGCCCTCGGTGTAGGACTCGAAGCCGGCGGCGCCCATCTGAAGCGCCAGCGCTTGGATGCTCGCCTCGCTTGGCGCTGGTAGGTACAGGTCCGATCGAGCCGTGTCCTGAATGGGGGATAACTTTGAGCTTAATACATGTCGTCAACTTAGAGGGTATTGAAAGTAACTCGAGAATCGGAGAGAAAATACGCTCTCAACTTTGATATTAACATTGTATTTTGAACCAATCTACTAAAATGGTACTTGTAGCTTGGATATTTATTAAACAAATATAGACTAACTAAGGAATGAACAGCATGGTTCAGGTGTAGAGAGAAGTACCTAGAAGTAGTAGTAATTTGATAATGATGAGTGAGGGTTCATTTGTATAGTTGATTGTCAATATCTGTAGTACCTACCTTACCTGTATAGGTAGGTATAGTCCGCAACGTAGGTAACAACCCAAATTCCTTTTTTTTATAAGTAGGTACCATTTTGTTGGATAAATTACTACAATCAGTGTTGCTTTGGCTATGGACCTAACTACGCGATCACACTGCGGAAAATGTTCCAATTAGCTCTGGTAACGCGACTACACAAAGAATTTGTAGCGATACTCGTCGATCGAGACAGGATAGTTTCTTCAGTGCATTTATAAGTTGACGGATTACCTTTCTGCGTTGTGGAGTTCTACGACTTGCATCACAAGAACCTGAAAACATTAAGGCATTTTAATAAGGAAAAATGATATTAGAATAAGTTATACACGTCAAAGAGGGCCAAGTAGGGAAAAAGAATCATTTTTCATTTTCAGTAAAAAAATATAATTTTCACACATTCACGGGAAAATCTAATAGGTATAGGTACGTTGCAGTTGTAAGTAATAATTTCATTTAAGTAGTTTTAAGTAATACGTAGTAAAAAGTTACATAATTATTAAGTACGTACAAGTTTTTTCACCCGACATATACCAACAAATACTTTTTCACTTCTCGAAGTGAAAAGCAGATATTCTAACTCGTGCACAAATCATTTTTCTTCTCGACTTATTCACATGCCCTCGCCCTGCGTGCCCGGGCAGGTAAAAATCTCGGAGAAAAATGACTTGATTTATGCACTTGTTGTCATATCTACTATATCTGTATCGATAATCATTTCTTAAAATCGAGCTTTTTGTCCAAGTAATCGTGCACCCAGTCATTTATTTATCTGCCGCAAGGTTCAACGTGATCTGTATGAATAATGCAATGGAGGCAGTTTACAATAGGACCTGTCAGAGCACAACTTTCTATTTTCTGATCTGTGATTTGATACATTGTTATTGAACTTGTATGTCGCAGATAAATGGACTTGTCCGTATTATGACTTTAATGGTACAGCATAAGAGAGTAGGTAAATATCAAGTTCATAGAGATGTCTGCCGGTTTATAATTGAATTTCCAAGGATGTGATTTCAGTCTTACTACGACATAAAAGTAGTACCTACCTACATTACCGAATCGTAACACTCTCTATTAACGTTAGCTTTGAGAGTTGAAGGTAACTTTAATTTCAAATCTACAGTTAGAAAAGAAGAGATGATATTATACATACTTAAGTATTAAATATGATTTACCTAAGTCTAACAACGCCTCGCGAGGCGTGCAATGGCATGAGCAATACAATAGACAACGACTAAGGATAAACATGAAACTATTGTGTGGAAGGTGAAAGTATTGAGTTATGATCCATGTCCCATCTGCTTATACTCCGCGGCGATATCCTAAACAGTTCCGACTGGTTCCGGTTTCGTGTTATAAACTACATACTTACATAAAACCACGCCCTTATCCCTATTGGGGTAGGCAGAGCGAAAAAGACCTAAACAAAGGTCGTTTCGCCACGTCTGATAAGTTTTGAGGGTTATTTATTACAGATGATTATGGATATTTATAGGTTGTCACTGTCAGCCACCCGCCTAAATTGCCATACAATACACTGAAAACCTCCAATCCCTTAGCTGGTGTTTACAGTATGCCCGGGAGGAGATGCAGCTGGCAAATTCTATGTTTTTCTATCACTCCAGCATGGAAGTAAACTACTAAAGATTTTATACCTATTAGTTACTCCCTGACATAGTCGTCGTTGAGGTACGAGAAAAAATAAATTACTTCGACCTGTACATACCATGTACCTGAGCACTTTACAATTCAATGAGAGTTGATAGTAAAAGTCGGCTATTCATTTTAGTTAACCTTTTAGTTGTTAATTAGTGATCAATGAATAGGATTGATTCCGGCCTTTGAGGGACATCTTTAATAGAACTGTTCATTTAGACGTGTCGACATTATCTTAAATTTGTAGTTAGACAAACAATTTATGGTTTGTTCATTTGCGCAACATCAGCTTTCCCCCTTGCCCGCTGCGCGCGCGCACCGCGCAGTCACGGTGATCTGATAACTCGAAAATAATAAAATTAGTACCTAGCGCGCTTCCATCGATTGTTTATTGTTCGAGGTATCAGCTGGCAAAATGACCGTAAGCAATAAATTCCCAAATCGCATCCCGCCTGATCGCTTAAATTATACTTTATTACTAACGCCTGTAACATTTTATTAAATAAAACAATACATTAAAAATAGTAGGTAGTCGGCTTTAAAACAACAATTACTTTACAAACGCGTTAATAGTTTCCTATGAAAATGTTAGTAATGCCATAATAATTCTAGCTACCAAGTGTATAGATATAGTTGTATAACGCGTAAGTTATCCCATTTACATCCATAATAAACGCCTTCATAAACGCGCAGCCGCAAACCGCATAGCCGCTATGCCATAGCACCACCGTAGGCATACACCGTAGATAATGCATACAGCGCAGCGCTCGGTGCCTTTATCGCTTGCACACCGCTTTTCAGTGTGTCACATTACGAAATCAATGCACCATACTCAAAAAAGTAATTAAACTTCCTATTTCCTATAACACTATACGTTTTATACTACGATACTGGAATATAAAAGAATGTTTCTGGTCCTTATGTTCCTGAGAAGGAGCGAGGTTTTCAGTGTGTTGCAATTTAGACGATCGACTGACAATTTGTCGATATTACCTAGGTAGGTAACCTAACCTATACACATTTCCTTTCGAAACTTACCAAACATTTTTCAGACGTGGCCCGTGGCAAAAACTGCTGACACTACGTGGCTGACACTCTGCCTACCCTTCAACGGATAAACGCGTAAATTAATGTAGGTACTTATTTATGTGAGTAAGTGTATAACTATTCCCTATTTTTCAAACATGTTTACTATCTATCGTATAATTGAATCCACGTAAGACACACGAAAATAAGTTGCTACATTTCGAATTACCAGTGTGATTGACAGATAATTTCGAACACCCACAAGGTCGTCACAACATGATGCATCTGCTTGTCAGACCTCTTGTGCAGATCGCCATTTAACATCTCAGAGGTGCTGACATGTAAAAGGTTCCCATCCAAAACACTGACCTTTTACACGTGGGCCGAAGAGGCCGAAACTAAGTGTTGACAAACAATGACAAATGACTCACGCGAAGAGGTGTAGCCTTATATCAGCACTCGAGCACGCGACAGGGTGTCGGGGTCAAGAAGTTATCTACAACCACTGCCTTATTCACGACTAGGCAGAGGCGAGGCTACTTTCTATCAGGCCAAGTTATAGAATTTACGATACGACAGTGCTTTTCCGTTAAACATCAGTCCTCCTTTACATCTTACACGTTTTCTATTTTACTAATTGTAAGGAATAATTTCACAAAACTTGCACATGGTTTATTTATTGTATTTGGAAAGCATGTTGCATTTGACGTCGCTTGTAGCATGCAGTTTTTTTAAAGCAAGTTCAACTATTAGGAACATTTTCGAACTGTTTGCAATATGTCAAATGGTTTTAGTACTACTTTATCATAAAGATTTGAAAATTTTGTTCAAACATTTGAAAACTCATTTCCGAGAGCCACACCGGATGTGAAAGGCTCGGCGACGGGCCTACCCAAAATTATAACAAAAAAAAAGGAACATGTACCGAAGCGCGTTGGGAAACTTGACGCCAGGAGTTTCTCAATTCGAGACAACGTTATACTTATTTCAAAACAAACAATCCTGACATTTCCCAGTCCGCGATAAGAGCGGCAGAGCGCCGAAAACACTTATTTCCAACTCGATTCTAGTCTAGATGATCTTACGACAACGTTAGGTAAGTGGCGAATGGATTGTATCGACGAATGTACACTGCACTCACGAGTATTTGCTAATACCCAATCACCAAATTAATTGAACTTATTCAGCTTGTACACTAATTTGAAACATAATTGTGTTACTCGTACATTTGTTTTCTGGTACGTATTTGTTTGTTGCTATTACTAATTGTCTGCATATTATGGCCGCGCTGAAAGCTCAATATTATATTATAAGAGCATAAGGCGGTTTTGCAAGTTTCCGCTACAAGTTGGGCAACGCATTGACTTTACAATATTATTATGAAATCATTGAAGTTGCGACAAGCTTCATGAAAAATATATTCAAGGGCGTTGTGAAAAGACGGACATAACAAGTAATTGTTATATTATTTTCTTGAATAATCACTGCTCAGTGTCGATTTTCGAAAGGAAACTATTAGTGCTTTAATGTATCCGTTCCAACAATCGTGCTGTCGCATATATTGCTTACAGGGTAGGTAGGTAGGAATTTACGACTTATAAGTCTTGTCTGACTTGAAAGTATTTAAAATAGGCTGCGTATTTTTAACTTTTCAATACCTACAGCATTTCACAATCCTATGCGAAATGTCTCAAAAGTCAGCTGAAGCTGAAGCGAAACATTTTCATTCATTGATCTGTCGACACTCTTCCCGTAAGAGATTTATGCACTGTTTTTGTTATTTATGTAGTACGGTCAGCAAAGGCGATACCTCGGTTAGGCTCGCTCGAAATGGATGAAGTTATTTCAGGAAGTTACTATTGGTTTGTCATGAAAATTTGTATGTTATCACAATTTATTTACTGCAACAAATATACGAAATTTCATGAAAATCTATTAATAATTTCCTGAAATAATTTCATCTGTTTCGAGCGGCCCTGCCCAGCAATCGCCTTTGCTGACTGTACCGTACCTATACTTAGGGTTATTTTCTTCCTGCACGCAATAGCCGACAGAGGCTGTAAACAGAGACGCCTGGAGATTCAAATGGTATAAACTGAATATGCTATTGAAAAAGTCATGTTCTTACTGATAGTTAACAAGACGAAAAGCAGCGCAGCGTTCGCTACCATTGTCCCAGTCGGCGCTCCCCACTTCCGCCGCATTTCTGATCTGAAAAAAAAAAAAGAATATAAAATTAATACAATTTAAACATTAGCTTTTGCACCGCAGTTTCAACCGCGGAATAATGAGTTTTCCCGAGAGATTTAAAAACAATAAATTTGCGCTCTTTACGCTCACGATACTTTTCTATTTACTATTGATTGGTTGGGAGGCCGAAACTAATACCTGGCTACACCCATATCTTCCCGAGGTAAAAAGTAGCCTGTCCGTCTCCAGACTATCATCTACCTAAATATATGGAAATTTCATAAAAATCCGTTCAGCCGTTTAGTTGTGAAAGAGCAACAAACAGACCGACACACAGTTACTTTCGCATTAATAATATTAGTATGGATAATCAATCAATTTATGATAAGCTATTTATGTACCTACGAAAGAAATAAATTTATCTTTAAACATATTATACTCTCGTAACAAAACAATAAAACGAAGTTTACTTCCTCTCTAGTTTAATACTTTCTCATGATTTTATAGAGGTTTCAAATCGAACGTGTAAAGAAAGGTCGTTAGGCGATATCATCAGATATATGTGGTTCGTTGCTCGCTCGTCTGAAGCTTACAGTTTGCGTAGGCGAGTAAACGCGATTCTCACTCTATTCCGCGCTTCTCAGTTTAGTGCAGAACTACAGCCACGCGCGGGGCTGCAAGGTTCTTTGTAAGTGCTTCGGTTTGTATGGAAAACACGCAGGGTCCAACACACGTGCGTAGGAGCAGGACATGCAAGCCTGCGCGTAGATGCTTGTTTCCATACAAACCAAAGTATTTCCAAAGAATGCTACAGCCACGCGCGTAGAAGCAGATCTGCACTACACCGAGTAGCACGGACCAGTGTATGAATCGCCTTACAAAGCATGCATCCGGTTGAAAAAGACATTTCACACGGCAACCGTCACGACCTACCAGCACGCCTGCGCACGCGCACGTTGAACACCAGCTGGGATATACGCACGCCTATAAACGGTATAGCCTGAGTGAATCATCTTCAAGGGATATAAGAGCACTCAATGGTCTGGACCGAAGTGCTATTTTTTAAATACGCCTTTCGAGTTGAATACGTTCATTCAATGTTGTGAATTTATTTTTTAATATTCACTAAAGGCGAACCAATTTTCAATAAATTATTAACAATTCAATAGACTTCCACGAAAGCTTTTCATCATTTTGATATTTAAAAATAAAACGCATCATTCAAGCATAAAAGAGGCTACCCTGAGCCAAGTGGCGCCCTCATCAGTCAAAAAATCATAATCCACTGAAAACACAATCAATCGAAAATCCGGTACGGCGAATTGAAGTTAAAGCAAAGAAGATAATTTAGAACATCATAAACTTGAAATTCATAGTTCCTGGTAGTAACAGAAAGAAAATTTGCGAAAAACGGCCACTTTTAGCACTTTTGCTATCTGTAACTGCTGTAAACACTGAATCATAAGTTTATGATGTTCTAAATTATCTTCTTTGCTTTAACTTCAATTCGCCGTACCGGATTTTCGATTGATTGTGTTTTCAGTGGATTATGATTTTTTGACTGATGAGGGCGCCACTTGGCTCAGGGTAGCCTCTTAAATGCGTAAATAGAATTTGATCGAATGTTATTCAATGAAATACTAAGAAACGATAAAACATTATGAAACCAAAAAAAAACAGGAATATGAAAAGCCGCTTTCTACATGTTCAGTTAAATCCTGTACCGGGTGGCAAAGTTGCAGATGGTGTGCGCGCGCGCAGTTACCGGAAATGCTGCGCGACGACATGGCGGCTCTTCCGGTCGACACGCCATTGTCGTCGTCGCCGCGTCTCGTCCCCGCCCAAGCCCCAAGCCCAGCCAATTACCATACTTGTTTAACAGTAAGTAAGAACAAGTCTCGTTAGTTTTCACTGGCGACATTTGAACTCCACATTTCCGTATAGCCACCAAACTCAAATCTTGTATAACTTTAACAGTGTGGTGTGGATATCCGATGGAATTGCAAAACTTAATATCCAACAGTTCCTGCCGATCCACGAAATAATTATATTAAAGTTTTCACGTTACATATCCGGTAGATGTTACATCGGCTACGGTAGTAATTAATCAGTCAAAAATGTGTAATCAATACCTGGTTAACTTGTTAGAGAAGCTTGAAAGTTAAACTTTCATGATGACCTATCATATCTTCCGGCTGTAGTTCTGATAGCGGTCGCAAGCGCATTACGATCAATTTGTGAGTCAGAGTTCAGCGGCGGAGTCACAGCGTCAGTTTTGCAATCCAATCATAGCCAACCTGCTGTTATAAAACAAAGCTTAAAAGACGGCTACTGAATAATTACATGCAAATATGAAGCCATAAACGGTGGTCTAAGTAACAAACGATCAGCGCCAATTATTGCTTACTGAAAATCCGGGTACGCAGAATGTCAAACTTAAAAGGTGCATGTCGTTTAACATAAATGCTAACGCAGCAAAATGTTACACGTGTCCTGCTGCAAAATGTTAATGATGTAGTTAACATTACTGTAGGCAAATAAATTTTATATTTAAACTAAAAGGCAGGCTGGTAAAACCTATTACAAAAATAGCATAATAATTATTTAAATGTTAGTAGGTATGCCAGCAAGTATAATCCAAATTTTCGAAATAATTAAACCTTTTATGATTCGTCGATATCGTATTTAATTATGTATTGTTAACCATTACCTAAAAACAAATTTTATATAAGTAACTTAAAGATCACGATGAGCAAAAGCTAACATCTCTCTCTACATTCGAACTATTTTCAGGGAGCGTAGTGTTTTATGGAATAAAGTCTAAATGAGTTCTAAATTAGACCTCAGCAGTGTAGTATTGAGTATTAGTTTGCGGCGCAGTGTGCGGTGTGCAGGTGACTTCCTGCTCGCGAATCCCAGGACTATCGCGCGGAGATCGCTTGCGAAACCACCGAGCGTTTTCGTCGACTCTTCCCATGCATTAACCGCCTTTCGTCGTCACGAGCGCTCGATTCCAATGCGATTGTGGGAGATCGCCACGCCGCGATACCGGAGCACAAGCGACGTCATTGTCATTCTCTTTTGATTGGTTAATTGCCACTCCGTTGGTGCACGGGTCTCGATGTCTGCCAAATTACCGGTCCACCCGCTCTTACCAATACACAGATACGTTTCCTTCTAAATATGGTGCACTACTATTGCGACTGCTTCATTATGTAGGTACAGAGCAATACTAACCGATCTTCAGAGTTGCAAATGATTGACAAAGTCGCATTCGTAGCAGTTTGTACTTTTAATCCTCTGCATTGTTTGTGAGACTTTTGGCTGTGGAGAACAAAAATAAAAACGTTTGCAGGAAATTTGCTTTTTCGCCACAAAGCCACATTTGGACCTTGACATACCACTTAATATATTGAGAAACATATTCAACAGTTCGTCATCTATTCATTAACACGACCTTTGCAATTGATTACCCTATTATTTGATGTAATTCGGAAAGCTGACACGATGTTGTGATGTGAAGAGCTAGATTCAATAGGTTTTTGCTGACTTACATATTTGGTGAGGTGGATTTAAAGCGTTCGTCGTGTGATTAAAAATACAATGCACAGAAGAGCTTTACGCAACTGGCCGCCAAAGCTGGCAGTACATCTGATAGCATTATTCTACACAATCGGAGTAGGTATTTTGATTTACGTAAAGAACGATTAAGATAGTTTGTTTGAACTAAACTTTAAACATTTAAATTTTAGTCAAACGTAATGAATGAACTTTTCTGTTTTTTCAGTTCATGTAAATTGTAAGGTTTATAAATCCATCCCAGCTATTATTCAAGACTTGGCCGCCGCGCAGCCTCTAGTTTTGACAAATGGTTAACTACGATGTGTAACTATTTAACTTTAGTACATTAGATGTTCAAGCTTTCACTTAGAATAAACGATATAGCAGTATGGTCAAAAGGTCAATCTAGAACATGTTTCAAAGATAATTGTCTTGTTGGACATAAACATAACTTTCACATCAAAAAGTATAGGTACCTGTAAAGCATTCATGCGCTTTTATGATAACAAACCATTTTACCAAAAACAAGTGTTCGTTAATTTTAAATGACGATGTAATTTTTTTTAATAGCCTAAATTCATTAAAGTTTGTCGTTTGCCCTTTTAGGCGTCAAACCATGTCGGTTGCCATTTGGCGGCTCGAAATCTTTGACAGCTGAGTTGGTCACTAACCTGGCAACAGCCTAATCTAGGATTGGATCTGGTTTCCCGTCTGGGTTGCGGAGTTCAGATGGCAGTCGATCTCTGTAAAAACCAGTATCCTCGTTCACTCCCCTAGATTAGGTAGCCGACCCTGTGAAATTCGGAAATAATGCTAGGGAGTTGACACGTGCATAATGTTATGTCAAGCTAACTATAACAAGTTGCAATGTTAGATATTTTTTATGTCCCTAAAGTCGAGATCTAAAGGGGAAAGATACTAAGTAATTAATGATTATCAATTACGAAAGTGCGTCGTCCGGCCGTAAAAGTGCACAATCAAATTGCAGTGGCGCTATCTATCAGTATGTTGTCTTCACATACGATCGCCCCAATAAAACGCCGTAGAGGAGCGTGAAATAACGCGGCTCACAATGGTGTTGGACAGGGTTCCTCAAACTTATTGCCCCACGTGCCCCTGTTGAGGTTCCCAGACGATAGCGCGAACTCCTGACCCCCAAAAAAACAATATTAAGGGGAAATCAGTTCTGGTCAAAAAGAAATATAGAAACTTGATGGGTAGGCTTCTTGTCGAAAATTATGTCGAATTCAAGAATAATTTTGGAGAAACTTGATTTGGAGAAACATTACACTAATGTTCTTGCGAACCCTTTACTGACATAATGGCGCCCCTCTAGAGGTTTGTGTACCCAGTTTGAGAAGCGGCGCCCGCGCTGGCCAGCGCCCAGCCTCACACCCGCACCACAGTGAACAATGAATAATGGGGTGTTGGCAATACCTCGCCGATTTGTACAAACAAATTGTTGCACTTATTGCTGTTTTGGTCTGTGGCTTTGATTGCCAGTTTAAATTTTACTTTTTATTGAATTCGCCGTAAAGATTATTTTCCAATTTGAATTGAATACATCGCTCTCCGCGCGTGAGCTCCGACCGTGCGATCTCGCCTAAACCAATTGCCAATTTGCTGTACTTTTGTATTCGCTTTAGTTTAAGCATATTGGTAGTTGTTGTCCTGTCTTTCGGTAATGTTCTAAGCGTGTATGCAGTTATCATTATGATCTTGGCTATTCTGATTGTTTCCATCCGTTCGAGGCGTATCGGAACTTGACCCTGACACATCATAACATAACGCTCTATTCATCAGTTAAAATTCAAGTCAATAAAATGTTGATATCCATTGTTTTCTAACTACTTCGGTCTCGGATATTAGGGATCTTAGTTCGGAAGTTGTTATAACCGGCCGGATATTGCAACATCTCTATTATTTTACTCGTCTACCTATCTGATATCTTTGAAAAATACCTGTTATTTTAATTTATTACTGCATTGTTTGTTTGACCGTAACCTTGATAGTGCATGCATGTTATACATTTTTAGATTAGATTTAAATAGGATATCCTACTACTAACAATAAATAGTTATTAACTGAATTCTTAACAAATAGGCAAATATGAAGTAGCGAGTTCTATCAAGTATTATTCTAAAAAGTAATTTGTATTCGTAATGCGTGTAATAAAAATTTGAAGTTGTTACAGCATCAAATTTTATCGTTAGAAGAGTGTTTTTAGAAATTGTTAGGTGAAAGAGATGGTCCGTGATGAGCTAGGATGACTAGTAGTTGGCCGCAGTTAGCGTTATATCGCGGTGTAGCTATTACCTATTACCAAGACTAGTACCCACCCACGGTGGGCCCGCCACGAACAAAAAGTCATTAGAACTTATATTTACTATTCTGTGATTGGTTATCGGCAAATCATTAAGTAATGACCATAATATATTAAGGTATAAATAGTTCCTAGATTATTAATTGATTTCATACTTTTTCCTTCGGTCAAAGTGAACACATCTATCATCACGCACGACGCGCTATCAGTGAGTCATTGTAACCCCATTGTTCTCAATATTTTCTGAGAATTAAGGTGTTTGTGAAAGTGAATTTACAATGGATATTCAAGTTACTGCAGGTACGTAATATTGTTTTTTATTTTTATTATGATGTAATTTTAATAGTTGTGGTATTTATTAGGGTGCTACGTCAGTCAAATTTTTGCTAGCGAAAATGTTTGAAAATGTAACTTTGTTAAGAGTTTTAATTGTCACGGAGGGAAAAAGTAGGGTTGAGATTTACATTATTTGAAAGCTCATTTAATTAGTATTTCATATGATAAAATAGAGCTGCTACATCCCGCTACTTTTTTGTACATTAGCCCGCTACGACATAGGTGCAATATCGCTACGCGATTGACTACGTAACTGTGGATTTATTAATCATAGATTTTTCTTTCCTTTTCAGGTAACTCGTACGTATGCTCTTTTACGAGAGAGTATCTGTTGGAATTGTGGTGTAAACACACTGGTTCGGAGACTGAAAGATGGAAGAAAGTGCTAGAAACTTTGTTGGAGGCGCTACCAGACTCGGAAAATGTAGATATTTCTGAACTTAAATCACGTGTTGTTTACATAATCCACCAAATTCAAAAGTATTGGAAAGAAAGCTGTCGTATTCGTGAGAAAGTGGTTAGCAAACGTCCAGAGTGGTTTACTACTAGAGAAGTTGTAACTTTGCCTAGGTGTTCGGCTTCTTCTCATCCGTCAACAAGTGCAAGCCGTGTAGGCCGCCCGCTTAAAGATTTTCAGCAATGTAGTTCTCGGTCTCAACGTAGAAGATTGACAGAGTTTGCCAATGTGTGGAGCCATATTAGAGTCTTTGTCGTCAGGACACAAAATAAATGTTGACAAATTTCAAGAGTTTTCCTTAGAAACAGCTCGCTTACTCGTTAAAGAATTTCCGTGGTATTATCTCCCTGCTTCAGTACACAAGGTTTTAATTCATGGAGCTACTATTGTTCAACATGCCTTACTTCCTATTGGCGAACTGTCTGAGGAAGCAGCAGAGTCATTTAATAAAAATTTGAAGTCCTTTAGACGCGAACACACTCGCAAAATGTCACGCGCTACCACCAACTTAGATCTTTTAAATAGACTCCTTTTACATTCTGATCCTTACATAACAAATAGTAGAAATCTTCCACGTAAAAAAAAGACTTGTTTATCTAGAATGGCCCTTACTTTATTGACTGATTAAATTAATATATTATTAGCCCTAGTACTATCAACTTGTTCTACATACTTCTCGGCCTCTCGGTTGTTAAACTATTATGTCATAATTAAGGCTTTATAATTAAATTAAGTCGTTTAATATATTGTTTATTATTAATAAGTTAAGGTATTTATATGTATTTTCTACATAGAAATTATTTTAAGTCCTATTTGAAAGTTGTATTTTTATTTTATTGAAATTTTTGTTATTTTTTTTTTCTTAATATATATGTACACTAATATACTCAAAAATGCATTTTATTAGTATTCCCTATTTTATTAAATATAAATAAGAACATTTTGTTTCAAATAACAACATTTTATAATTTTTACCGCTTCGCTAAGGGCGCGGAACCACCGTGCCACCGGTTGAAAGCTGGCCCTAGAGGTCAAGAGCTAGTCTTGTGTCTAATGCCCTCTACTTACCCGCGGGACTACTATACTCGTGTTAAGTCATTAGATTCTTGTGAGCATTTTAATATCTAACTGTAAATGTGCAACCGTTCAAGTCAAATGTTTGCAAGAAGACTTATACGGTCACGATGTTGTGTACCGTTTTCAATTTTGCTAGTTTGGTAGTGTAGAGCGCGACCCCCATGCCTTTCCCACATTAAATATTCAGTCGGGCGATTTCTCCTAGCTCTCTGCACTTCTGCAATAGTTACGACCACCTACCTATATCTTTGCCCATAGGAAATAAATGTTAGTCGCTACAATCGTTGCAAAGTACCAACAATGCAGCTTTCTCGATCTCTTTTAACTTGGTATTGTGGAATTCACAACTGCACAAGATGGTTTTGTATAAACGCAGGTCATTACTTCTTACAGTCACACTGTAACACAATAATATTACTTATAAAGAGTAAATATGTTTGTTTGGTACGAATTAAATTAGAACCTTCAAAATATACTACATATCTATTTTTAAAAGTAATTCAGCTTCTTTGGAGTACGCTAGCTCGTGCGTACGAATGTGTTTTTCAGTTTGTGAATTTCACATGTAGGTACGTTTATTCGACGCTTTTACGGTGAAGGAAAACTTTGTGAGAAAACCTGCACATGCACACACCTACGAAGAAATTCAAAGATTGTGTGTGAAGTTGACCAATCCGTACGGGCCCCACGTGGTTGCCAAAGGCCCGATCGCCCTATTCCAGAGTAGACTCGTGGCCCACGTTTGGGACGTATGTATATGACCTGATGATGAAGACCTACTGCGGAAAATATTCAATTATACCGCCGCCGCGTTAAGAAACTGTTTCAAAGTTGTGTAAGAATGTCCTGCGTAAAAGATTTAGCAATATATTTAGGGCTACCTATATATGCTAATAGATTAGTTTTGTATCAGGAAGCGATTTATGATTTCGTCGTAATATATCTAAACCGATTGTGCCTGATCCCATAAGTAATATAGGTAATTAAAACGTTATACAAAACAAGACGCATAACTTTAGAATTATAGGTGCATATCTAGTAACAAATTGTGTAGATAGATATTTTTAACTTAAATTTCTAACTTTAAATTTCTAGATTCTATCTTGACCCTCAAATGGTACCTCCGGACTCGGGACCGCCTAGTTAGCGTGTTCAGTTGACTTGCAAAACAAAATTATTTTGCCAACTAGGCGCAAGGAGTAGAGAGTCAACTTTTGGCAGGCAAATCAATGAAAATATTCTAACATGGCATATTTAGAGCGGTGACATTTTGAATCAGTGACCCCAAACATTCATCCTCAGGTCTTTGTGATCAACTTTCCACAACAAGCTCCTAATCAGCTTCTTTAAAAATTCAACAGCTGTATACACAGTACCCTATAAGTGCAGTGGCATCTCCTATTACCCGATTACGTGTAGGTACCTACTCATTCGTCATTACGTGGGATTACAACACGACGCGACGAGAGTCAATTAAATGATTTCTGAATCGATTTCTCGGTTGGGCGACTTCTGCACATCCCAGTTAGATCGCAGTGAAAGTGTTGTGTGTGGTCCAAATCATAAGCCACGATAATAATTATACACATACAAGTAACGGCGGAATTGATTATTGTGTTTGTTACTGGTCGTGTAATAAATAATTGTGGTCTTTTTAGACTATTTACTTTTAAACTACGTGTAATAGCTTAACTGCATTTGAAAATAATTATTTTTACAAGAGATGGAGCGCGTATACACCTGTAGAATGGTTGTTTTCGACGAAAGTATACGAATCAACTGAAAAAGCAAAATTATTCTTTACGTATGCGAGGAATTAGTCCATGGCCTATGTGAGATATTAACATTTCCTTGCTAATCTAGCCTATATTTACCCCTTAATAACTTAGACCACAGATCGGTGTATGAACGTGAGATGAGTGAGTATACCCTGAGTGCGCGGGCGCAGCACTGAACGCACGCAACAGCTACTTAGGTTAGCGCACGCGGCGGCATGTGCGCTATGCAATTCATCTCGTTTCATATTGTTAGTAGCGCGACTGATCGATCAACAATCCGATAAAGATGAGTCGCGCATAGCGGCCAACGATCTTATCCTCTACACTCTTACGTCACACTACACATTATTTTCGCAAGTTGCTATAAACTTTCTATTACAACCATTTAGCAGCCAAATTATAGTTGTTATGGACAATATGTAAGATTTATTTGGTGTAGTTATGGTGCTCGATTGCCTCTTTGACTGCGCTGGCTTTGCCTAAGAATGGATTCCGTATACAACTGAACATAAGAAAATAATTATATGAAACAAATTTCACACGTAGCGAGGAGGGATGTTGGCAAGTAAATGGTAAATAGATCATGTTGTCTCCCATAACTCCGGCGCAGCAGTGAGAGCGTTACGGCACACGACCGGCACACGTAACACGTAACCGATGCTATCTCACAATGTTGGGACTATTATGTACTTGCATTGTTACTGATAGCCTATTTCTCTCCGCGCTTTTCTCGTGCTATTTACACATTTCTGTCTTACAACAAGTTTGTTTATGTTTATAAGCGTTATGTGTGTCCGTTAGGGCTAGGTGTTGTAAGGCATTTTCTCAGGGATCATAAAAATAAATAAAGAGATAATATTGTGTTACTTTGCGAATGACTGAAAAAAGTAGGTAGGTTAAGTGAATTATTTGGAAATCAAAATAAGATCAAATTATACTCGGACAATTTCTGATATAAGTATCAAAAGATCAAAAGTCATTTGATGACACATCTATGCCATTGACTTTTTAGGTACTTTTTCTTTGATCATTGTTACTAATGACCTTCTCTCGTGGCTCCGAATTTTTTATACAATTAACCAACTCCTATTATAGCTCGCAATCGCAAAGTTATTATAAAAGGAGCCATTATTTCTAACAATAAGCGAGTAAAGCGGTAAGAAGATGATTAGTATAATGCATGCAGGAAGAAGCGTGCTCCAGTTAATACTATGGCAGTGAAGTAAAAACCTATCATGCGAAATTAACCACGCCGTTCATGTGATTGCAACTAAACTGTCTTTTTGCTTTCACTTCATATTCGAAATAACTTTTCATTAAGCATTTTAATGGGCGATATATGGATTATTTTGTACATTACGTACGCTCGTTGATGTACGTTATTATGAATTCTTTCCTTATGTACCTATGTACAACTTTAGGGTGCGTCCACTAAGTTACATTACAAGTTTAAAAGTACAGTAGTTGGGGAACATCAGCTCTTTATGTTGTGGTTTCTAGTTCAGTTAGGACTGTTTATGTCACCCTCGGGATGAAATGGGTCACCACACAGTTCATTCGCTTCGCAATCAAGTTTTAATTCTTTTTTTGACTCCCACAACATATAATAACTAAATTATTTTGAGTGATCATAGTATTTTATTGTGACTCAACTACAGATGAAAATATTGCGATCAATTGATAGCTGGGTTGAGTGCGTGTGTGAAAGTAGAAGTGATTCTCTGCGCGCGCGCTGTCATTAAACGCTACGATCGCAAATAGATCATACACACTTGTAATTTACCCTCGCAGATACGACATTACTCGCTTTTTATCCAGCTTTATGTAAGCTATTGTATGACAACAAGACAAAATTGCAAAACATATAAGCAGATGATAGGGAAAATAGGTACATTTGTGTTACAAATAACGCTTCCGAGGTCAGCAACCGAACTAAATCACCTAATAAACACATTTCGATATTGCTGTATTGAGACCAATTTGTATGCAATAAAAACATGGATGATTACCGTACTTAGCGAGCTGACCTTCGGTTCGGTGTCGAGCATGATGGTATTTAATGTAGGTATAACAGATATTCTCAAATAAGGCAGTTGCGTTGAACTTGAAAGCATAATGCGAGCTTTGGTTTGGTCGAAAAATGGCTAAAATAACATTTTCTTACTCGTACGTATCTCGTACCTAATATCAATTTACAAAAAAATTTTTTACGGGCCATCTTCTTTTGAGCATTGCGTTTATTGTCTAGGCCATCCGTTATTAAACCAGTCCAATTTTTTTTTTGAAAAGCGTCTAGGTATTCTGAATCCGAGTCTAATTACGGTGCATAGAATACTTTGAGAACCGCTTATCCGCACAGTGCAGCGTCCGTGAGTGTGTAGGTACACAACTACACAATGAAAGGTCGTCGTTTTCGTTTTGATCTGGTTTCACGCTCGCCGGCCCGATACGAGATCTCATACGCGCATCCTTTCAGCCGATATATTGTTCACGACCAACTAGACTGTAACCATTTATTTGCAATCGTGTGTACTCCGGCTTAATTTAACTCTAACACCCCGTGAACTCATTAAACTATTATTCCTAGCCAAAATGCCTATGAGGTGTTGAGTCAGAATAGCATCACCTCATATCTTCCTGAGAGTGCGTGTCATCATAAAGTCAACTTAGGAATGAAGAACGTCCATGGAACGGGCAAAATCATTCTCTAGTGTATGTAAAATCTTGCACAGCAGCGCCCACCAATCCGCCTGCCAAGGGTGGTAAGTATGACAATTAGGCCTAAGCACAGTGGAGTATGTCGTGGCGCATATAATGTGATAACTGACAAATCTAAGTTAGGTCAATATATTCTTCACAAGCTACAAGTACAAAAAAGATCACTTTAAAGAAAAATAGAGCTTTCTAAAACTAGATCAGCCTGTATAATTTTATTTGATGAGATGCGCCCGAGCCGACCTTGCTTTCGATCGCTGCTTTATTGTTGCGAAATAACAGTAATGTATACATCGTTAATAACGAATTTAGATCCAACGATAAACTGTTAGCGAATCGGAAGGTCGCCGGTTTGGTTCCCAGGCGGAAACTATTGATTTATTAGCATGAGTGTAACATAGGTACATGTAAGAAGACCGGTATGTAATTAATAGTTAGCATGGTCACGACTAAAGCTACACCTCGAAAGTATAATAAACAAAAAAGTATTTTACTTAATTGGTTTCAATGCAAGAAACAGCTTTAGTGAAATAACTACACTTGAATTATTTTCCCCTGTGATTTTTATCATTAAAAGATAACTCTCTTGTCTCGTGTGGAGCCTGCTGATTTTCTTTTTTCAGCGGCGGAATTAGCTCACACAGTATTAGTAGGTATAGTATCGGTATTTAAATTTAAATCGACTATTGACAGGAAATCCTGCAATGGAGCGAAGAAAGTTTTCGCTAGGGTCCCGGCAGCGATCGCGCGCTCACGACGAATTCGTTACAATATTGTGAGTGGTACGAGTCACTGTTTCAAAGCGAAATTCATTTAGAAATACCGACTACAGCCTGTAGTTCAATATAAAAAAAATCACAAAGTACCTAAATTCATGAGTGAAATATATAATTTCATAACGGCACCATAAACTCATTCATAGATAAGGTACCTACTTGATTCAAATAAGGCCAACCTTATACCACTGCCGATAGAACGCAAAAAACATATTTTGTCTTTAAAAAAATAATTATAATATAATAATACTAAATTAGAGCTAATAGATAGATCATATTTGACATGGTGTTAATACTCATTCCTATGCTGATATAATTTTTACTAATAGTTGAGAGGTGTCAAATGTGATCTATTATGTTATCTCCAGAGTAGTACTTCATTGGCATAATGGGTAACAAACAGCAAATTTCACTTGTCCCCCCGTTCCCTTTTCGATTATTGTTTGCACCTTTTCGATTATTGTTTGCACCACACTGCTCTACTAACGATGAGTTTGAACGTTATTATATCCTTTCTATTTTGAAAGTACCTACCAGGTTCATCTTTTATGTAACTGTAGACATGACTCCGTCAAAAATAATAGTGATGCAGCTATAAAAAATTGACAAATGACTCGAGGTCGGGCGTGATCCAATTTTCATTATGTAGAGTCGATTTCTTTTGTTGTTCGATAGAGCAATCGACATCCGTCGTCCGAGAGACGTTGGACATCGCTGTATGGTCTTGGGCCGCAGCCGTAGTGAATGAATCGTAAAAATTATTGATTCAGATACAAGAAGGAAATGGAGCTTGTGATATAATATTGTACGTGGACGTGCGGCCGCTTTGAAGTGAAAGATCACTTAGATGCGCAGAAGCAACTCGGTTATGTCAGACTAGGCCAAAAGTAGTAACGCTGTAATTAGTTTGTGATGTGGGGCAATTTCCATGATGTACGATGCAACACTTGGTATAGGCGCTCAATTGATATATGTATTCAATTTATCTATGCCGTCACCTCATCGTACAGAATAAGTTTGAATAAAATGTCATGCGCGCCTTTATACGAGATCTATACAATTATTTTTTGTACTAAACAAGGATGCTCTAGCTCTAGAACATTTAAATGTCGGATTCGTGTGACTATTTTAAACATAATAAATATAGTGAATCAATTTGTAGCATGGGATGTCAAGGATGCCACTCTTGTAAAAACAATTTACATTGAACATTAGCATTGTCCTTATTGCTATAAACACAAATCTGTAATGCTCTTTTAAAATTATTATTGCCTGATGGGCACTGCTGTATTTGAATGGGATAAATTAGTATCCCACTTTTAATTAAATCTTTTGTTTTTATATCACCTTGGAAGTTGTCGTAAAATTTCTGTTTACCGTAACGTTGTACTTGACGGCGAATGAGTAGCTAAAATTGTCTTCAAATTAACATACCTACTCGCGCACATCATTATAACTAATTAACTAAACAAAACAATTGTCCCCGACCTGCCCTCCGCTACCCCCCACTACCCCCCGCATGGGCCAGAGGTCGTCGTGTGGGAACACTTGCAAAACTTCACTTTGTTTTATTCTTTTAATGTTGTCATTGATAACAAACTTGGCTTTTTATTTTATGCTACGTAGAAGTGTCAAATATAGTTTGTGCTTTTCTCAAGCCGCAGATACCGGCAAAAATAACTGCCCAGTAATGAAGGTGCTCAGTGAATTGTTATATTTATTTAATAATAATATAAACTGAATTTTGTTAGTATCAAAGGATTATACTTTATACAGGAATCTACTACTACCACCACAAATCCATGCTAATTTTATAAATGAGAAAATAACTCTATGTGCCTGTCTGTTTACAGAAGAACTCATTAAGCGCGGGTGAAACCACAGGGCAGAAAATTTGTATCTTACAACTTCCATACTTACATAACTCAAATATATCGTATTATTATAACACTAGTTTAGTAGTTTTGGCGTGATGTGGTAATGGTAACATACAGACAGTCAGACAAAAAATTCTAAATAAAAATTGTTTTGATCTTGGTATCGTTAATAATACCCTTGTTGCAATTATTTTTCACTAAAATATTCAATGTACAGACACGATTACATTTCATAATTTCAAGTAACGCCATAGTTTTTTCGGCGATCTGTACTATACAACATGTAACATAAAGGGTATATGCATCGTGAAATGTGTGAATCTACCCATGAAACTGAACAACTATCCATAAGAAACATAGGTCGAATACGAAAAAAATAATTTGATTTCCCATACTAAAATGCGCTATCAGCTGATGCATTTTGTATGGAAGGACATTTTATTTTTTCATTTTTCCACTTATGTTCCTTAGGGAAAGTTGTTCAGTTTCATAGGTAGATTCACACCTTTTTCGATGCATATACCCTTTCTGTTACACGTTGTATATACAAGTACCTCCTATGATCGATAGATTGGAACTCGGTACGGTGGTCCTAACACACAGATTTATTATATGTATAGAATATAGAATAGATATAGATAGATAGAAGATGGAAGATTTATAGGATGTCACTTTTATAAACAGTTTTATCTCATAAACGATCATATTTTAGTTAGACCCGTGTTTGCTTTTGTGTGGCTTTTGCAGAAAGCTTTCGAAAAAAAGAGTGTCATCTTTGTCTGCGATTTAGTATTTTATGCCCCAAGATAATAATGTTGTTGTGCTAAAAGGTTTTGCCTTGTATGTAGGTATCTAAAATGGGCAGTCCACGAGATATCATCTGGCGTTGGCCAAACTTGTTCAGATGACACTTAAGGGTACCTACGCCTGCATAGATGCGGTTTTGCGTGACCTTTATCTTTATTACATCGAAGTACACTTAATTCACAACTAACATACTTTGGCTGCGCGAACGCATCACGCGAACAAACTGTTATATAAGCGTCACAATTAAACATGTCTGCCGTGAGAACAAAACTATTGTTTTAGTGATTAAGACTTATTGGGACACAAAGGGATTTGAGCTTAAAGATTGATATTCTAGACAACACCCTCGTCAATGGAATGGGTGAATAAATGTTATATTAAGTGTAATTAATATAATGCTAGGAAGCTTTGCTCGCTAAGCGACTATTTTGCCATTGATACTCATCTTTCTGCTACTTTTATTATGTTTCTATTTTGTACCTATATACTGCCTCTACGATTATTATGTATGTTGCCTTGATAGATATAATAATTTATTAAGTAATAATTTGTAATATTTTATTTAAATGTAATTACAATGTATCAATCTAATGTAATTATTTTAATTTTGGAACAATAAAAGGCTTTTTATTTTATTATACTACCTCTAGTGATAGCTTCCTCCCGTTATTAAATTCTTACCTTGATTCATCAATCAATCATCCATCATGTCATAGCATCATGTTCAAAAATGGAACAAGGATTTCTAGCATATTTATAGGTAATACCGGTAAGATCCAAGAAAGTTCTATAAACTGCCAAATACTCAAAAGAAAAAACAATTAGAGCCAACTCAAGCCAAACCGGTGTAACAGTTTAGAGAACAATATAGTATAGTAAACCACATTGTTTTGGCGGTCGGCATTCAACATTCGATTCGCTACATTACATACCGAATGTCAAGGGCACTGCATTGAGCAGGACAGATTAACACATTATGAAGTGTGGGAACCGTCGTTCAATATGTAGCTTATTTTGTGATAGGAAATAGCGATTTGCAAGCATGCTGAACTGGGAGCGATAGAAAAACATAGAATGTGCCAGCTGCATCTCCTCCCGGGCATTCTTTAAAAACCTGCTAAGGGATTCGAGGGTTTCAGTATATTGTAATTTAGGCGGTGGGCTGACAACCTGTCACTACAGCAATATACAGATCTATCTTAAACAACCCTCAAAACATGTCAGACGCGGCGGAACGACCTTTGTTTGGGTCGTTGACGCTCTGCCTACCCCACAAGGGATAAAGGCGTTATTTGTGTATGTATGTATGTATGTAATTTGTAGTCTGAATCTAGCCCTTATTTGCAGTGTGTGCAGGTTTCCTCATGATGTTTTCCTTCACCGTATTTTTGCAAATTACCTAATTCAATTTTTATATAATCTTCTACAGCATGCATATCCTACAAGGAATTAAGCTTGGTGAGGTTATTTCTGTCTAAATATGTATGTCAAACTCTGTACATACGTAGATAATGATGTCCACTCGTGCGTTACGCGTTACGGCAATCAGCGGGGGAAGGCAGCAGCGGACATGAGAAGCTGGCCTTTACGACATCTCTCCTTAACAGCGGTCATCTGCAGGCCTAGCGCTAACGTAGGTTAAAAAATCATAGCTCGAATAATAATACATCTTCAAAGATCTATTTTTACACTTCCCTGAAATAGTCCCTAATAGTGATTTTTTCATAGGAAAATAGTACCACCCCTACAGTGACTGTTGAAATTTCCACACAAAACAATGCTGCAGGATGCTATTTGTTCTTCAATTTATAATGATTTTTTACAAATATGCGCTTGCTCTGTAGACGAATGCTCAATAGTAAAGTAACTGCAGGCACAGAATATATAATAGTTCTCTGCAGGGAGCTATTTGTTTTTCAATTTATTATTCTTAAATACTAATTGAGACCTGTTTTATAAGTTAGTGTTGAAATATTTAATTGGATTGTTATTTAATATTATTATTCTAATATTATTAATAGCAAAATTATTCCACTTAATTTGTCCAGTTGTATAATATATTTAAAAAAAGAATTTTAGTTTGTATATATTGCAGTGCCCTACAGGGTTCATGGTTTGAAACTATTTTTATATTTTAAGATCTATTGTACCTACCCATGAAAGCAATTAATAAATGAATTGAATGAATTGAATTGACTATTTATTTTTTTCAAACAGGCGCTTGCTCTGCGGATGAATGCTCTTAAGACCCTGTCTCTGAGTCACACACCGATCTCGCCCGACTACTGTAGATGTTGCTAGATACACAATTAAGTCATGTTATGACGTGTAGAGTCCGCATAGGCAAATGTTCCAGTCACTTCACTTCACGCAATACTTAGTATATGCCAATAAGTTGTAATTGAAAATATTATGGACGCCATTAACTTGTAATAGCTTTTCTGCTAGCATACAGACTTTTAGAGCCATAAACCTTTTGAAGATTACAAAGACCTACCGCGGTAAAAGTCACATTGATTACGTGAATATTTTACGACGGTGTGTAGTGAATTTAATTATACTTGGTTAGCTCATGACATGTTAAAATTAGCTATTAGGTATTTGCTGTCGCTCTCGGCTAGAACGAAAACTGTTATATGGCCTTGAACTTTCGCTGTTTCGCAATAAGTTGTACCGAGATCGGATACACACATAATTATACTCGCCACTCGGATACACAATAGCTTATGATTATCGCTATTTTTACAAGTATTTTATGAGATTTTATCATACTTACAACGATGTAAGGAAAATAACTTTAAGTAGCTACAAACTAACATGTTTGTAACAAACGCTCAGTGTATGTTAACTGCAGTAACCTAACCTCAACTACGGTTGTAAATCCTTAACGATCTTTCGTTCGTTTATTTATGAGTAATGCACATGAGGAATGAGCTTTTTACTTTGTAATGTAAGTAACTGTTATTTGATGTGCTTCTTGGTAATGTTCTAGTGTAACAAATCCGAAATTCTTATTATACCAAAACATTTCTGTTGGAATGTATACTGTATGACATTGGCCTGTATTTTTTTATGCCCCTAACATTAGTCTAATGTCGTACTTCTTAGATAGACATATCAGATGTAGGTACTTTCGAGATAGACCTAAGTTGATAGACTTGTTGGCATTTCAAATCGGTCTAGTTCTATTTTGTATGAAGGACTTGACTAAATTAATTTCTTCGCTAAAAGCTAAAAGGCAGAGATAAATTAAAGTGTTTACTTCTGCTAATTATTTGAATGAGATAATTCAGAAACGTATAAAATAATATATTGGGATTAACGTGAATTCGCAGTCTAGAGCGTTAACCTTATCATCTACATCCAGCAAAGTTTATACGAAGAAGAAATGTAGGAACCTATCCTTGCTTAAAAGCTAGTTGAGTATGTGAAGGTTGAAGTCTGCCTACTTGACGTAATGGGTACAGTTTTGCCGCGGACACTTTTTGAGTGAGATTGTGTTTTATGCACTCACTTAGTGCCTCATTACATAAATCAAAAGCATTTATCACAGTCTACCTGTGTATGCAAATCACAGAGCATAGGATACTACACGCGAGATTCTAGTTTATCTGGCAATTATTAGAATGAATTTGGTATTTACTAAAGGTCTCTCTTTTGCAGGAAGACAGTACTTTTAGCTAATTAAGGTAGTTTATAGAACTAGGTAATCTCGTAAGGTTGCTTAATGAACACACTTTAGTTTAAGGCTTTCGCGCTTTATTTATTCTTACTCAATCGTAAAGTTTATGTTCGAGGGTTAATGCGATGTATCTTATTGAAGTAGGAATTAACGTATTTATGGGTAGGTACATGGGTAAAACGTATGCACCTAGATAGAACTTTCAAATTAATGAAGCCTCAGGATGACGCCACCACACGCAACTAAGTTGGTTTTACTGAAGAGGTAATTATGTGTAGACGTTACTCATGTTGACTTTCTAATTGAGTGATCTAGTTTGCGGATTCCGTGGAAAATGTTCGACGCCTTGTCAGTGCGCGCGCATAATTCCGTCCCTAATCCGAATTAAGTTTAGCGCGTACGTTGCACAATAGCTCGTTGGATCTGAGGCATCATTAATTGTCATTATTTACATAAGCACGCTCAAACAATGAGAGCATGGGAACTACAATGAGGCGAAGCGGCGGCGCGGGCGCCGACGGCGGCCCACCAAACGAGAAAAATCACGACCCACCGTACACTTTAATTGTTAATGTTGCACCGGCGAAAACTGTTCCTATTAAGTCATAACTTCAGTAGACAACCACTAACAATGGATATTACTGGCCTCATGACGAATGATTACTCGGTGACGTTATAATTTTTTGCCTCTATTATTCTCGCGGTTGCGTTTGATATAGTAGGTATATTAAAGAATACGATACGAATAATGTTAAATTTCTGATGATGAAACTGTAGTCTAGGCGGCAAATGTGGCAATGAGGTAGTAAATTTTTATCCGGTGGCACACGGATCAGCTAAAGAGCAAACGGCTCTCATGAAAAGTTAGTGCCTATGATTGCATGCTGTACGGAAGATTTGTGAAAGACACGCCCTTACTGTAGATCAAGAGTGCTCCGTGACCACATATTTTAAAGTTGCTTTACCGTAGACAATATGCATAAAGGTATAGTTCCCGGGTCGCCCCTTTTCTTTCAGGTAACTAGCAGATGCTTCTTTCGCTTTTCTAAATCCTGTGTCCGCATCTCAATCTTTTCAGAAACTGTCAATCCAATCTAAAAATTTGTTGTAGTGTGTCTGGAGTTGCCGCAACGTTTGGCTTTTAGACAGTGGTTGGTTTTAACCTATAATTCATTAAGCAAGCGTAGGTATATATTACCGGTTCAATCACACTTATACTTTGCTGCTAAATGAGCTAAGTCGGCGATTTGAAAGTATTTTGCTTCTAAGCTTTGGTCAAAGACCACGCCAGTGTCCCATATGATGAATGCGAGGAGGCGCAGTAAGCTTACTTCCACGATTTTGCGCGCAAGGTAAAAAGTCTATCATAGAGACTTTCAATGTTTCTAAAAAGTTATATAAAGATTACGTTCTTTATTGCAACCGCCAAGAAAAGGCTGACATCATTCCAAAGACTGGCATGCACAGCCGTCACAGGATGTATGAGAACAACACCAACTGATGCCCTAGAAGTTCTGCTTGGTCTGCCGCCACTAGATCTCTTCGTTCAGCAGGAGGCTAGTATGGCGGCAATAAGACTAGGGAACTCGGGCATGTGGCTACACCAAAGGGGTAATCATACCAGTATATGGGACAGGACGCTAAAGGACGTACCACTTGCTGATGCGCCCTGTGACAAGATCCCCAAAACCCATGTTTTCGATAAACAATATAGCATACAACTAACAGAGAACGAACGAGACCAGTCAGGAATCAACGAAGTTCGAATTTACACTGACGGCTCAAAGACGAAAACCGGCACAGGTGCCGGTGTTTTCTCTATGGATCTCAATATCAAATCATCACTACCACTAGGGCACTACAGCTCCATTTTCCAATGCGAGTGCGTAGCGATCACCCAGGCAGCACACGAGGTCATCAAGAGAAGGATCTCCAACTACGGAATTAGAATCCTCTCTGACAGCATGGCCGTACTAAAAGCACTGGATAGCAACACTTTGTCATCCAGCCTTATCCATCAATGCCACCTTGCTCTGCAGAAAATTTCAACCAACAATACGGTTACCCTGCAATGGATCAAGGGGCATAGCGGATCATTGGGTAACGACGCAGCAGACGAGCTGGCAAGAAAGGGCTCAGAAACTGTGGTCGCAGGCCCTGAGCCCTATTTGCCAATCCCGTTTAATCAGATCAGAGCTCAGGTACGTCTGCTCACCCAAACCAAACACAATGCCCGCTGGGCTAGGACAACCAGCTGCAGACAGTCTAGAGAATCGGTACCTGCACTAACACCGCGACTGACCAGTAGACTACTCAGCCTACAACGCAAAGACTTACGTACACTAGTGGGTACACTCACCGGTCACTGCCCACTGAACAAACACATGTACACCATCAACGCGACAGACAGCCCATTGTGCAGGGGCTGCCTTGACGCGGAAGAAACGGCAACCCACGTAATCCTGGAATGCGTGGGAGTTGCAGACCACCGGGCACAAATCCTCGGCAACCCGGGGTCGCTCAAGGAAGCCTGTGAACGTCCCAGGAGACTTCTGAGCTTCTGGAAAGAGCTGGGTTGGCTAAGTTAGCCAACTGTCCCACTCACGCATAACGGACCAATTAAGAGTCTAAATGCGGAAAAGGGAGCCCTTTACAATACAATACAATACAATACAAGATTACGTTCGACCGATATAGGACGAAAAGGGGTTAGCTGACCGCGTGAGCATAGTATTAGTTGATCGACTTAACACACAACCTTCTAATTCCTTTGCAGGTGTGGCAGGTTCCCTCACGATGTTTTCCTTAGCCGAAAACTTATATGCTTACATAAGAAATTAGAAAACCAAAAAATACATTTGAATGAATCGTGTGAAAAAAAAAGAAATATAAATAAACTTACCGATAACTTGGAGGTTTTACTTTTAGATCTGTAAACAAAAAATATATATTTAGATGATAAATTAAAATATTATTTTACAATTTTTAACAATGGTTACAAGTTTTGTCAAATTCACTATGCATAAACACATAAATTCACGATGTGCAGAAATAAAAAACAGTCACTATGCAGTATGTATAGGTAGTTTGGAACATAATTATAATACTTAATTATGTCAAAAATGAACTACATAAAATAGTTGGTATGAAACGGATTTCATTAACTGAATACTTTGCTATCTGTATACGTTGCCTATACCGACGTATTCTTGTACCTAGCGTGTTTAAGGTCTAATACATGACACGAACAATACGAAAGCCTGTTCAGCAGAATGTGATTGTAGACATCCTCCTTCCTACCTCCTGGCTAAACAATAGTTAAGACGACTTAATATTGCAAAAGAGCCGTGGGGACCTTTCGGCGACCTTTGCCGATATCGGATAAATCAGAGATGACACCCGCGACCTGACATCCAGTTAGAGAGGAGAAAACCAGCCTCAGAGACGCAGATACCAGCCACGGTCCTTGGATCGTGTATCTGTTTAAGGAAAAGAGTTATAAATATACTTTGTAACGTATGGTATGCTACGCGATGAGTTCCGACATAATGTTTTCGAACTTTATTTATTTGCCTTTTGTATTTTATTATATTAAATACCTTAATGGTAAGTCTTTTCGTGTTTAGCCAAATAAATAAGTAGGACGTAGTGATCTTGTTAATATTTCCACAAAATTATAATAGTTTGGTTTGATTCGATTGGAGCCAATAAAAAGATGGCTATGGAAAGGACTGCGCCTGCGCTGCTCTAGTTACGTCGATAACAAAAGTCAAGGCTTTCACGGATTTCGTTTTCTTTTACAGTATCGTTGCCCCGGAAAGGAAAAACTGTTTTTTTTTTCTTTTAGTGAGGGGGGCAAGCTCTCAACATCAGTCTCGATGTTGGTTCTTCTACAAAAAATCCTCTTCTGTTTTTTAAATTACCTACTAATAATTAATCGTGTAGATATAAACACCATTTGCTTCGAAACACCAGTTTGCCAATATCTATTGTTGAAGTTTTTCGAACTGCCAAATTACTATCGAATGGACATCTAGTGTTTAAGGCTCGTATTTATAAAGCGATCGCAAGATTGAGAGCAATATTGAGTGCGGATTTGACAGGTAATTTTGTACTGGAATGACATTTCTGATACGAACTCACACTCGCTGTCACTCTTGAGAGCTGATTAAAAATACGGGCCTAAGAGTAGTAGTATTACGAAAATTTTCCTCAAACGGTGGGCAAACCGTCAACATTCATAAGTATAAAACATTTTTGCCAAGTCGGAGTTTCCAAGTCAGAGTTTCCAACGGTCTATTTTATAGGCCCTTGGAAACTGAGTTTTAGATACTGAGTTTACTGTAGTGACAGGTCTTCAACCCATACAAATAATAAAAACATCGGGTCCCATGTAGCAGAAAGTTACTTTGTCTATGTAGAGTCATGCATGGCTGATCTGATCTTGCTGCACTTAATTATCAGAATAAACAAGCGCCACTGTATAAAATGAACTCAAAACAATTTTGATTCATATTTGCTCGCGAACATAAATTTCAAATTACGCTTGTTTGTGAAAAACGCTATAAAACATATTCGGTCATCGTAATAACACGACGTGGTTAGTTGAACAAAGCGCTTCTTCGAGGGGGCTTATTAGAGGTTGTTTAGTTTTAAAGTTATTACCCTTTGTGCATACGACGTGCATTGACATAACATAACGTTATTGCTTTATGTAAATTGTTACAGCGCCCATTCACTTTGCAATTTTTAAATAATGTTTCAGTTGCTGTAGATTTACATAGGTACATACATACATGCCAAAAGGCACACCTTTATCTGTTGTTGTTTTATGTAAAAACTGACTTCATATTCTTGTTCCACGACCGAAAAAACATATATAACGATAAACGACACAAGAACATTGCTTCAAAACACCACTGAAATATGTATTTGGATTTGGGCCCCATTTAGGGGCCATCTTGAATTACTCAAAATGCTCAATGATGACAATTTGTCGTCAAACGGGTCTGAAATCTACACAACATAAGCTATTAAAAACATCCAAAACATTTCATTCATACCCTAAAAAATTATATTCCTGGAGACTTTCATACATGAGTGACATCCGGCTTTACCTATATATTTCGCAGTGCGCTCGCCAATACGCCTGCCAAGCCTGGCGAGTAAGTATAAATAAAAATTATCCCGCAACTGATTGTGCCCATGTCTTGTAATGGACTTATGGTGGCTAATATGATGATGATGATGAAATGACAGCCATGGTCATTCCTATTCAAAAATTTTATAAACCCTTGGATCCTATACTAATATTATAAAGGCGAAAGTTTGGATGTTTGGAATCACAGTAATCGTTTACATCCGAAATTTAAAAATCAATAAAAAAGTTACCAAACAACCTTTTCTTACATCACTTAGGTTTTGGAACTGTAAATAAAAATAAGTGAATTCTCGATTTTAGGTTTAAGGATTAGCGAGATAATAAAATATTTTTACAGTCATCAATCATTCATCGGATTGTCATATCATAGATAGCAAATTTTCACTTTTACAGATTATTATGAGTTCTTTAAAGTATCTTATTTTTAGTGTTTCTTGTATAAATTACCTACAGGGGATTTAAAATAAATATCATCTGTTATTCATGTGCACTTGTTTTTTTTTGTTGCTCATCTAATTCTCAGGAAAATTATCAGTCGATTGATTTGGTCTTTTTATTAAATAAACTTAAGCGAGTCAGTTCTTCAACTGCAATTTCAGGTGCATCGTTCACCGAGAACGTGCAAACGATTCGAAAAGTTAGTCGAATATTACAGCGTTGTAAAACTCAGCTTTCATCTGGCTCGTGAGCCGGCGACATGCGCCCGCGCAGCGTAACACACGCGATGGCTTTCACCCTTTGTATAAATATTCGTTACTTATTATTGTGTAAGCCATTGAAATCAAACCCCGGTGACCCGAACTAAAGACAAATTGTGAAACCACTTAACGGCGATCGAAGGTGATTGTCTTTCTAAGAAAAGCTTGTCAAACGTCAACTCAGTTATTGCATAAGCAGTCCATCATCTGCTTCTAATAAGGGCGTCCTATATTTAATTATCAGTAGTTTTCTTTTGATACTTACAGCAACGTTATATACTTATTGATTGATACTAATCATACTTATTGTCTTTCTTTCGGTGGCGAAGTACCTACTTCGACCTGGCAAGATGTTAGCTCTATTATTTATAGTCGAAGACCCGGAAGGTTTCTCGCGGTTGTCTAGTGCTGCGCTCATTATCGTTTGCAAGCAGTGAGCAGGACAATGAGAACAATTCTCAACATTATATCGATTAGGATCAGCTCGCATGAACTCAACCAGTAACTTCCCTCTACGACGAAATTCGTTAGAAAAAATTATGTCGCGTTAACTACATAAGCGATCATGCTGCCTGAAAAAGCATACCTAACTGACAAGAATTAGTCATTTTAAAACCTACGTAGGTAAATTGTTTTCTTTCCCCCTTTAACTTTAGGGGACAAACAGAGCGACAATTGGTTTTTAAAAGCAGTTCGCGAAAATGTTGACAAATGTTGAGAATCATTTCATTATGTTTATATTATTATTGTTTTTACAACTACACGGGTTGTAAAACTGAAAATGTCATATTGAGTTTATTTTATCGTAAATTTTTTTAGAACCTAATACAAAGTACTTCTACTTCTTACTAAGCCCTCTAATTGTTGTAGTAATGACGAAACAACTTAAATGCCTGAATAAGTTGTTGTTACGTTTATTTCTCTCGCACGTGCTTTTAATTGGTGCGCTTGGGCAACCGACTAGCTTCACAAAGACTCTGCGGTTTACGTAGACGCAGCCATTTCTCAAAATTTGGTTGCAAATATGCGAGAGACGATAAAAATAATTGCAATGAAAATAAATAAATTTATTTGTAGTAGTTACAGTAACAATCAATACATTAATCACCCCTTTATCGTACATAATACGATATGTACGTATGATGACAGGGCGTTCACAACGTAAAAGAGGTATATTTTTTAGTCAGTACGCAAACTGATAGGGGATGCTCAAAAACACAAAATGTAACAACTTACCTACAGCAAAATATTTTTTTTTCGAAAAATAAAATTCGACCAAATTACAACTATAACTGAACTATACTTTCAACAGAAAATTCTTTCAGGAGATGAGAATGTTTGACTTTCCCGTACAAAATGACTACCTCGATCAGACAATTTTTATGGAAAACCAAAAAAACAAATTTCATTACCGAAAGAATTTCCTGGTGATAGTTGTTCAGTTTCCTTGACTGAGCTGAGCAACTCCTATCAGTTTTCTGTACGCTGTCCCTTACACCCTGTATTCCTAACAAACTGAAACTTTTAGGTTACTCTACTTTTATAGTAAGTATAAGAAAATCCGGGGTACATTTTATATGTATTATTTTATCGCTCCCACTCCATAATGGTAGCATCGGAACGGAAGCATCAACAAATCTTAATAAAAATCTCTATTTGTAGTAGAATATCAAAAATATTTAATCTGCTCTATACGTGGGCAAATATCAGCACGATATATATATTTGAAAGTGAAGGAACACATCGTCACATTGACCCTGACTTTTGTTGCGAGAGGGACCGCGATCGGCCGCAAGTTCCCTTCTTAAGCCCTGTAACAACTACTTAACTATAAATGCCACACATGAATCATCGGAACGTGTTATTACTACGCTTATTACTGCCGGATTCTATAAACAGCAAACTGGCTAAACGTAAACAAAAGTGAACATTATTACACCTAAAAGGCGGCTCCGTCTGTTTAATAAATGCGTCCGTATTACGAGTAAAATGAACTACTTAAGTTCAAGTAGCAATGTGTGCTGGATCAGGATTCCAATTCAAGAACATAGCTAATACCCTCTCGGATACCTTGCTACTGTTATGATCAATTGCCAACCCAACGGTTATCATTATAAATTCAGCAGATTTCGTACATTCTGGGTCAACAGCTCTATCTAATAGAGCGAAGTACAAAGGCCGTTCTCACGCCTCCAAAATAAACCATTACATTCATTGTTCAATTCTGCTAAAACTAGCTTAAAAATACACAAATCCGTAAGTATAACAAGTAGTAAGTGAATTTTATCTGGGTTATCTTACTATGACCTTCCCTAACCATCGATACATTTACTCAACAGAGCAATGCAAATATTTCATTTCATATATGTTTTTAAATAATTTTACAACAATTTATACTTAAACAGTTTGTTGATAAGTTTAATTTACTACTCTATGATTAGATTATTTCGTAAACACTAGTCAGTAGTTAGAGCAACATTTAAACGGAGTACATTTAAACTATGAAATTATCAATTTGTTATAATATAATGATTACTTTAATTTCGTTAGATTAAATTATTAAAAGTTAATCTGTACACACCGTCATATTAGTTCCGGGAGATCATGCAAGCCTCGTGTAACATTTTTAAAGGCCAAAGAAAATTGCCAAAATTCTCCGCGCGGGCCATCACTGACCTTACCATGATTGCTATTTCGTTTTCAATTAATGTGGTTAGTAATTGTTTTCGGTAATATACGAGATGTTAGTCATGAGTGACAGTACGAAAATAAGACAATAAATGAAAACGTTACTCTTAAAATATGAAATAATATCCATGGCCTAAAACGTGGCAAATTCAAATAAAATTACCTTTATATTACGAAATGGATGTCGTTCTCGACGTTATTACATTTAAGCATCGCCCTGCTATTGCATAGAAATATCTGAGATAGTTTCTGCAGCGCGTATTGCTCTGTGCAATCCAGTGTCGTCCTTTCTTAATGGTTCCATTCCAAAATGAACTTGTTTACATTCACCGGGTTCACTGCTAATGCTAACCTATAGCGCCAATCAATGAAGTTTCTATCCGAAAAGTCGTGAAATACATCTCTGATGCAACCAAATTGGGCGCAATTACTTTTAGCATAGGTACTGAACGGTTTTTTGTACGTAGGTTTATCCTTGCAGTACTTAAAGATCGAAAAAATTAAAGTGGAATTTTTGAGTCGAATTAGAATGTAAAACAACAATAGGTACCTACATGATCTTTCTTTGAATGGTTTAAACTTTGAGTGTATACAATATACAACGTGAGAAATGTGTGAATCTATCCATGAAACTGAACAACTTTCCCTAAGAAACATAGGCCGAAAAACTAAATAAAAAAGAACCTTTCATACAAAATGCATCAGCTGATAGCGTATTTAATATGGGAAGTCAAAATTATTTTTTTGTATTTCGACCTATGTTCCTTAGGGAAAGTTGTTCAGTTTCATGGGTAGATTCACACATTTCTAGATGCATATACCCTTTTTATTACACGTTGTATAGATAGACATACATCAAAGTTGATAGGGATAGTCACGTTTTATTCCCCTCTACCCAAGTACCTATCCCTACCTAAGTAAATGCTATAGTAACATCTTAAGGGCAAAGAATGTGTAGGTGTATGTGTATGCTGTCTGGTGCTTCACATCACTTGCCAACAAAAAAAAAAATTTGATTTTAAATAACTCAATTTGGAGCTGGTTCACTTGGTCGTGCTCTTTTTACGCAACCGGTTCCCGCAACGGCAAACTATGACCCGCAAAGCCCCCTGCGTGCTTATAATTGCTGGGTACTGTAATTTTTTTACTAGTGCAACTATCATGTCTACACTATACGCGTAGATACCTACAACACTATTGTTTATTTACGAAATGCAAAATAAAATAACATAATTACTAGTCTATCACGGGGGCGGGTCAGAGGTCGGCGAATGTTTCATTACGAGTATTACTTGATTGATACTTAATTGTTAATATGCCAAATTAAAATTAAGTGCAAAGTTTCAAACATTGTCATTATCAGTGGCGCCTGACAGATGTGAGTGTGAAATGTAGAGCGCGTTAATAGATGGAACGTTCAAAAAGTGTGAGTGTAACACTTACTACACCGCCGTAACGAATCTGGTAGGTTCGTCATTGTGTTCCATGGGTAAGCCTACACCCGTGAACACGTAATTTTATGTAACATATCTGGCTAATAAGGCCGGCGAGTATAAACAGGTGTTTTTTTTTTGTTTCGGTGACGTTTGTATGGGCATTGGGCAGATAGTAGTGCTCAGGGCAGATTGGCTTCAGATTTAAATATATCAAAAGCTGCACTGATGAAGCAGCAAGTTTATCATACAGCCTACCAACGATTGTTACAAATGACTAGCATTTTCAGAAAATTACACAAGACTGAAGTTCGAAAAAATATTAAACTCTAGAGAACCACCTAAATTACTATTTAGTTTAGTAGATAAAGAAATCGTGCAAAGTAAAATTGAGTCAGAATTATCTTAACTATTATAAACTAATATTTTGTAGGTAGGTACCTTTTACTCGTGTACATAATTTGAGTGATCGTTTTCTTTATGACAATGCGCATTCGATATAAAAAACTATATTAGACATTAATTTATATTCTCGTTCTACCGACTTTTAGATTTCTCATTTCACAAAGTAGTTCATAGTCCATTATGTCAAACAAAATCACATTCACGTCAAATTACATTCCAATAAAAATATAGGCCTGATTGTAATTTTCTCATTTGATGTCCTATGAATTATGGATAAGCGATTAGAAGTAAAGTGTAAGAGACCGCGTCCTTTGTGCGCCACAAAGCTGCGCACGCGCATCGCAATGATCATTACCGCGATATCCATTCAGCGACGGAGCAATTTTCCAAAAGGTCACCGCTACCGCATAATGCCCCTAAAATATAATTATTGCAAAACATATCGTCGTCGTTGTTTAGGTGCTTGTTATAAATAACTGGCAGAGCAAATTACAAGAACTATTTAGTTATTAAGCTTACAAAATTTACTGTAAGTACATCAATAACGTCACTGGGACTTATACAGTACCTAAGTACTTCTATTTAATTAAATGAAGTTAATCAACTTGGAGTTATATACACGGCTCAACTTAGTCAAATCATAATAGTAGGTACTACTTCGCCGCCGGAGCAGTGATGGTATTAAAATATAAGTTGCCAGCATTGTTCGTACGTTTTAAATGAATTATGAGGTTATGACCGTATCGAATGGAGCTATCCCTAACCTTTTAGAGGCTGAACCATATTATTCAAATTTTATTGTTCTCCCTTTATTTTATTTGGGTTGTCGGGTCAAACGACGCGATTTAATTTTTTAATTAATTCGTAGGGGTTGTTTATAAGAATTACCCCACAGACTTTACTTATGTTAACTAAACAGTAATCTTACTCTCCTGACGTCGTCAATTACTTTTCCCGAAGGAAAATATAATATCTTTCCGCGAAAAAAGTAGCCTGATTAACGTAGCTATCTAATAGTGAAAGATGTGTTAATTGGATCCAATAGGTTTTGGTTAAATCCACTAAGCGTAAAAAACTACTCTACAAAGATTTTCTCTTTACAAATATACACAACATTGTATATTCTGAATGAAGTATGATAGTAGTGCGTGTATCAGTAATCCATAACGCTTGTAAAAGACATAAACGCGCGCGGTCGAGCGTGCTGCGTGCAGCATCCAGCGTCACAGATGAAATAATATCTTTATTATACACCGCACTCTATCGCGCAACAAATACAAGAATATACACATAGAGTTACGCCTTTATCCTCTACCTACAGGGTAGGTAGTTCTGAATTAAGTATGATAGTAGTGTGTGTATGTGTAGCATTAATCCAACGCTTGTAAAAGACATAAACGCGCGCAGTCGAGCGTGCTGCGTGCAGCATCCAGCGTCACAGATGAAATAATATATTTATTATACACCGCACTCTATCGCGCAACAAAAACAAGAATATACACATATAGTCACGCCTTTATCCCCTAAGGGGTAAGCAATTCTGAATGAAGTATGATAGTAAGTCATGTTTTGAAGTGAACAAGTACAAAAGTGGTGCAGTCGAGTGTTGCAAAAATCCGCTAAATATAAAGATATTTTATTTGGGTTTACGTATGAAATAAAAAGGATGTCCCTTATAAGTGATAAATAATACTGATAGGCTCTTAATAGAGGTAGGAAACTGATCAACTACTTTTGTTAACAAATTTTGGAAAAATTTATTAAAATTGAAATTGGATGTTTACAACATACTATCACATAAATTTAAGGATAATTGCATGGCTCAAAAAAATAACTTAATCCATTCCGATTTAATGGCGACCTAGAATATATAGGTAATAATAAATACGAGGAAAAGAATTAAAAGCATGCGTAGGTAGTCAACATTCAAACATGTTTGACAGCTAGCAGAGTACAATGCTCTTATCTAAATGTCGCGCGCTGCTGAAAAACAAAACAGTTTGTTTATTTGTTGTTGCTGCTAGACCGGTTTGTAATTAAGTAGGTAAGAAATTATTGTGATTTATTGTTTTTTTATTTACGATAGCGATCTTTTGCTTTAATAAAAGTGAAATAATTATTTGGTCCGCCGCCGGTTTACCAATTTCCGTAAATAAGCGGTTCTTTGTAATTGTTTTTAATTGGCAGCTTTGATTAAAAACAAAAACAAGGAATCATTCGTGGAAACATAGGTACCTAATCAAGTACATGAGTTTCCTTTATCGAGTTGATGCTATTTATATTGAATTAAAAGCACTTCGTTTAAAAAGCGTAGTAGTCACCGAAAAAGTTAAAAAGTTATGTACCGTTTTAGAATGCTAAATTAGGAATCTAACTCTTGAAGTGCTACACTACGGTCCTAAATTTAAGGTCTTAAGATTAAACCTCACTATGACGACGACGACAAAAGATTCGCTTGGTATGAAAATGTATGAGACATACCGCGCTGCTGCGGCGCGACACTTCGCAAAAAGTTGACAAAATTACTAAATGAAGTTGTCGCGCCGTGTCGCGCCGCGTCGTTGTAGTGCGGTTTAACCTTTACTGTTAAAGTGCTACGTTGTAGAAGCGTAGCGCGGTGACGTCAGCTTAATGGCTACGACCGGAGAAACTAAAAAAAAAAACTGGCGATGGGATCTTAACGACTTGCACGAGATTTTGGCGATTGTCGCTTACGATAGTATACCTATATAGGTAATTAGATCTAGTAGCTTCTGACAATTGTAACATTTTGGAAAGATTAAGAGGTCTCCTCTTAATTATAGAAACAACGATAATAAGAGATGAATTAGATTACATGTTTACTAAAAATTAAATCTTAGATTATAAAACAAGAGACTTACCAAAAAGCGCGACGGGTGAGACGAGCTGCACTTGTTAGATCGACACTTTAAGACAATACGTCACTGCCTGTAAGGTTGTAATTTCAAACTGCACCCTCAGATGTTGTCCTAAATTACCTATAGAACAGAAAGCTCTATGTAGTCATCTTGAGATACCGTTCGCGCAAATATATTAAATTACGTCAACATAAGACGATTAAGGTAATGATTTGCCGATGTTTACTTGTTACGTCAATTAATATGAAAATGATTACAAGGAGCTTTCAGTGTTCAATATGTCAATTTCTATGGTGGTTAAAACAAGACAAAAAACATTCGCATTAAGCCAAGTTAACGTAATTCTTATTTTGATTAAAGCTAGGTGTTAGTGCTGAGGGATACCTAACACATCTCAAGAGTCAGTGAATCAGCCGGCTGCGGACGTAACATGCCGAGACGAAAGACCATCAACGGGGTTGAAATGTAACGACGTGACACTTGTCAAATAAATGTAACAGTAGCATAGTTCCTACACATTGTATAACGGAGTCATAACACAAATCTAACAAAAACTGAAGCTGCGGATCGGCGGAACACGCTGCTGTCGAGACAATGCCTTCTCACGGCGGCTAAAGTCTTTAGAGTTACGCAAAAATTGCACATAATTAGGCCCGGATTTTTTAAACATTCATTCGGACATTGTTTAAGATATTTGACAAAGCAATGTTAGTAAACTGGGAGGGTGTGAAAAAACCGCAATTAAGGTTGGACTATTATCTGATCGGCTCTGTTTGGTGAGCGGAGGAATTTGGGCTCCACCAGATAAGATTAAAGGTTATGCAAAATCTTGGTCAAAGGTCGGCTCCTTGGGTTGTGGCGTCCAGCGGCTGCGTACGCCGCTACACTTACAGACCAACCTACCAATTCCACCAAAATAAGCACTATAAAGTTTTACGATAGATCTAATCCTTGATTGGAACTAACACAAATGCTGCTCACTCCTAAACGAAACAGGCACTCCACTTATTCGGGAATAAATTATAAACCAAAAACTTTTACATAGAGATCGAGCAGTGGCTGAAAAGTACTAGAAAATGTTAATTAAAGCGCTTACATAGTCGCGTAGCTTTCAGAAATTACCACCCCATTCGTATACACCTACAAAACTTAGTCACAAACCACTGTTATTGACTTCAGAAAAAACTAAGATATTTCAAGTAACTAGATATACCTAAGTACAAAAAATAAGGGCGTATAGAAATAGGGCGGTAAAAAACTACCTGAAAACTAAACAAAATAAGATTTAGATCTATGACTATGAAACAACACTCGCAAAAAGCAGTTTGAAAGTACAAAGCCTTTAGGGCTTCGAATAAAAACTTTGATCGCGAAAATTTAAATTAAAAAAGTATGTACCGAGAGCGTCTGAATCCGTGAGGCGTGTGAAGATGTGCACTCGGCGGTCGGTCGCCGGCGAAGACTGCGGAGCGGTGCGCGCGCGCAGCCTCGCCGCCTCGCCGCCTCGGTGGGGCTGAGCTGACACACAGGGAAAGGGGAGATCATCACAGATTGTTCTTTTATTAGGCAAACTTTATTCCGAAGAATGCGACATTAAATCTATCTGCAGTCGTCGGTGATAGAAAGTGGTTGAGGACATACAGGGCCCATTTCTCGTCAAGGTCGAATGGCGTAGTCGTAGTTATACCATCAGTTCTGGTGGAACTTATGCTGAACTTGCGTGATAACTGACTGCGACAAATATAACTTATGGTGTGAATAAGCGAAGTTTGCCTATTGTCAAATCTGTTGGTACCTATATAGTTAATAAGTATACCCAAACTATAAGTTGAATCATGAATAATAACATAATAAAAACATGACGTGTAATTATAAAGTAGGTGATAATAGCTTATGTACTTACGAGTAGGTATTTTATATGGTATCGATAGAGTCCAAAAAAACATTTTTTGCAATTGGTGGATTAATAGGTAGTAAAAATTTATATCAACTCTTTGGGTCTCTGCGGCAAATTCCAACCCATGAAATCGGAAGAAATGTAGATATTAGTATGGAGAAATATAATATACTGTTATGTATCGAAAGTAGTGCTTGGTAGGCATAATTTTTACAATGGTATTTCAACATGACATCGTAAAAATGTATGAAATTATTATTTCTATTTTTTTTTGTACAATGGACACTCTTTAACTTGTTTTTTAAACTAAGGCATAGTCATGGCATAGTAAGCAATGAAGGAACATCAAATACTGCAAAATATTTACATGACAATTTAATTTATTGAACAGGAACTAGGAACTATTTGTCTAAAGCAGTGGTCTGTCAACCGCTTTGGGCGGCAGGCAGCGGCGCGCATGCGCTTCCGGCACTCGCTAAACCGACCCCATTGTCCGTTAGTGGCTGTAAAACAGATCTATCACTTTATCTCATCGTTTTGCCCGTTAGAAGCTGCTAGGACTGGCTGGATCTAACTACTTGGTGCTTTCGATTCAAGCCGGCGCTGCGCTGCCGTCGGCGCAACGACGCAGGCACACACGTAACACTGCCATGAGATTTCCGCTCGTTATCTATGAAAACGATCTTATTTATCACTCGATCAATACGACTTATTTGGAGTTAGTGAAATTATAGTCATTTTCTAAGTAAATTGGAGGCGTTGTACTTGTACAATGTCGAAATAAGCGGCCTCGTTACAAGTAGTCAAAATGTCAAGTGACAAATTGCACAGTTGATTTTTAGTTCTGGTAAAATTACGTATGGAAATTGATAGGTATGGTCTAAACCCGCGAGACACGAAACACGACATTTAGTAGCTACCACTAAATGTGAATTGCCTCAGATTAGTCACGGTGGGTAAAGTAAAGATCAATTACACACAACGATAGTGACTTTTATGTAACAGTGTTTGTTTGGCTGGTCATTCTGTCGGAGCTGCTGAATATTGTGTTGAACGGGATAATCGTGGTGAGAATGATGTTTTGCGGGCTTTTATGGTAATGTCAGCAAATGAGACATCATTGTCGGCTGCACGGAGGTTTGTCAGCTGGATTTCTCCCGGCACCATGCAGCCCGTGGGCGAGGCTGGCCGGCGGGTCGTTACAGTCATCGATGCACGCGCGGGTCAGAGGTCCACTCAGGCTGTGTCGGGTACCCTTTATGACGGAACATTTTCCTGGAACACTCGTAATTCGTAATCATAGGGTTTGGTTACTGAGAGGCGTTCTGTAAGTTGTAACCGTACTGTACAAGCTAACGTTAGTTGTTTTCATTTTATATATATATATATATTCAAATGGAAATTATTTTTCTTTTTTAACACAGAATCGCGGTGTAAACAAAGTGCATTTATTATGCATTACCTTATTTAAAATTATTTTCGGTTTGGATACTTTGAATATAATGAGTAAATATGTAGGTACCTAACATATAGTATGGTTTTGCATCTAAATACCTATATAAAATGTAGGCGTATTGTTGTACTTCAAAGATAGGGGTGTATATTTTAAATAGGAAGTATATTTAATATCAGATATACAATATCGTAATGCATAAAAACCGTTTTCCCGTTCCAGACTAACATAATTTTAGGACATTAAGAAGATAGATAAGAGGCCTGTTGTGACGTCAGTCAGTCACATGTTGCCGGAAATTATTTGTGTACTATCGGCGGCAAACTAAATATCAATGTTAACGGGATTAATCCGACCGCTATCCGATCGAGAGCGGTGCTCTTTGCATCCAAGGCCGGCAGGCATCTGAGCAAAAACGGTCACTACCACTTACTGTATGCCCTTAGTCTTGTAAACAAAATGCGAACTACTTTGCGCGTAATGATTATAACTTGACTAATTATGTCGTAATATTTTTAGGTGAAGACAAACGTGCGCAGAATTCTATGAATTGGCCCCAGTCGTCATAAAGATAAATCTTGGAACCATGAATATTTCCCAACATTCCAAGGACGAGAATAATATTAGTTAAGGCTAATCACACTGACACGCGTCTGTCGTCCGTCCGTCCGAGGATTCGTCACGCGCCTCGTACCGAGTACCCAGTACCCAGTACCCACCTACACCACGACACACAAATTGCAACACGGTGATGATGACCAAACATCGCTGATTAGAAATTTATTATGGTTCTTCACCTATCATAAATTTCACGCCTTTTTGATTGATGCTAATGATAATTAATGAATAACTAGCCGACTATTGTAATTATAGTGATTACCTTGTCACTGTACAGTACAGGCAAGCGTTCCTTATGTTCAGACAACTCGATTGAATAAGGTATATAAGATCAGAATGAATCAAGGATTCTACAGTCACCTGTACGCTCTAAAGTTCTGTCTTAACTTACAGTTAAAATTTTGGATATAGTAAAGACTTTGGAATAGTTCTGTATCATATTTTTGACTTCAAACTAAACACCATGTACTTGCTTATAGGCACAGGCATCTAAGTGAAAACGATTTACAGAGTTGGAATCATTCTAAGTAAATCACTAAAGAAAATGATTACTGTTATTATAAAAATTGTATTAAAATTGCGAACGCTTGTCCTTGATGTTGAAAACCCTAGAGGTTCGTGACACCTTCGCTATCATCTTTCAATAAAGACCTTAAAAATGTATTATAATTTGTTTGAGAAAAGTTTCACTCAAGCAAATATAATCCTTATTTTCATTGTAAGTGCGTTGGAAACTTGGTGAAAATTTATATAAAAAAACAAAGGTTTCACAACTTTAAAATGCTTAAGCTGTAAGAATCTAATTCCGTTAAAGAGACCTAATGGCTATAGCAGTAGAGACTAGTATGCAAGTGCGGTGGTGTAAAGAAAGGTAACTACATCGTTGTCTGCGCAGGAGTTGACAAACGGCGGTAATTACGTCGGGGGTGATGCAAGTAACCGCCGGGGAACAAATTAAATGCCCTACGCAAGTTGTGGTTTTTTTGTAGGAATTTCTATTAAAGGGCGACATAAATCTCGATTCCCAAGTTAATTAATTTGTTTTTTTTAAGAGAAATCGCTATGTACATTAACACAAAAATAAATTATCTACGCATTTGTATATTTTACTAAATTCTACAAACTATTAGGCACGCTAAAAAAAATATAATCAAGCGATCGTCAAAGCGTATAAGGTCCTTTTAATTATATTAGACATTACGAGATTTTACGTTAGGAAAGAAAACTGTAGCGGCCATGATGCATTATCTCGGGGAAACAGTAGGCGAGCGTGGTTACGTAATGTCGAAGATGTACGTGAGATGCTGACGGCAGCGGCTGAGATGGCGACGCATCACGCCGGGGCCGCATCCGCTCCAACGCTCATAACTATCCATGCATTACAAACATTTTATATTTATTTTATATAACGTTATTAGGACCACAGAATAGTAAATGGAGAGCGGCAGCGACTTCTCTAATCAGTAATTAGGACCATGCATAATATAACCGTAATAAGATCCTTAACGTAAACTTTACAAAATGATAGGTTTATTTGGCGCTTATGAATTCCTATACAATTTATTTAAGAACAATTTGTTGAAGATATAAAACAAAGACAACAAGCGAACTGAGGGCTTCGGATGCAATCCATGACACCTCACTATTTTAACATGAAACTTAGATTATCACTACTTTAGAGACTTTTCATTTAGTTCCGTAAAAATTCTGTACTTTTAATTGTAACTTTGTCGAATTATCCTTTCTTTCCAGAGAAATAATTTTTGAAATATGATTTATTCTAAAAGGTAGTAAGTCACAAAGTTCGTCCGTGTGTAACTTTTCCCTTTGCCAAAAACCTTGTGCCAAGAACAAAAAAAAAGTGAAAACTTGATTGATTGTCAGTTTTTTTTAGTATGCATAGGTAAGATATTGTGACAGAAAACCAAACTCTGCCCAAAAAATTTTTTTTTAAATAACTCAAAAAATATTGTATTAAATAATCCAAAAAAATATATACCGTGTTACGCATCACAAAATCTTCGAAACTATATTTATTTCAGTACCTAATGAAAAAAGAGGTCTTGTGGATTCTATTGTCAGAAGAAAGTTAGCGAAGCCTCTATCTGATAGTACCCAAACTGCTTCAAACCAAGGCTTCATCATCCGATCGACGACTTCCGTATACAGCCGGTATGTCGTCGGTATTCGTGGTTGGGTCGGCAGGTCGGCGGTATTTTATACGACTGACGGTATGCGCGCGACTTCACTGAAATGCTTCGCCACTATCGGAAGTAAAAAAATTGCTGAACAAACTTTAGGGTATGAATCTACCCATGAAACTGAAGATACAAAGTTCGAAAAAGATTTTTTTTTGGCCCTCCTATTCAAAACGACTCTAACTGACACCATTTATATGGGAGGGCCTTTTTTTTCATATTTTGACCCATGTTCCATAAGGAAAGTTGTTTTGTTTCATGGGTAGTTTGGGTAGTCAAGTCACACCCTAAAGTTAGAGTCAGTTATTTTTATTACACCCTGTACAGTTATTCATTAAAATACAGTACCTACTTACAAAATGATTGTATTTTATATTTTGCCGTCAATTCCTTGATTCTAAACCAAAAGGACAACCTTCACCGACCTGTCGATCCCGCAAATCGATTTAGCTAGATCTACGTAGACAAAATAGTACTTACGTATGCGCTATCTGGCAAACAAAGTTGATTTTGTAGTTTTGGAGGTGATTTACTATACTCAAAAAACAAAAAAAAATGGATGGTAGCTGTGACAGATACAATTATTTCAGATACCTACATTTTAGTTTTCCTTCTGAATGACATCTGTCGCAGCTACCATCCTCAGAGTTATAGCAAAGTAAGTAAGTACAGTACATACTTACCACTCTTATGATTCGGTCATCAAGATTGTTTAGAAGTAAGTGCACCGCGCGGTGCAGCTGTAACTTAGTAGTTCAAATGACATGCATCTTCAAGCAGCGTCGTGCCGCGTCGCATCTCTTTCCTGTCGAAATTACATGAATAGTTAGGGGAAACACAGAAAACCTATCACTAAGCTATCGGGTCACAACACAACGCAAAAAGCTTTAGTATTAATTTTTACCAATTATTTCCATACTTATATTTGCAAGGAGGATAGTTAAATTAGGAGTAGGTAAGGCTCGACTTTAAAGTAAATAAGTATCATGTTAACTAGCATAGTGTAGCGTGCATAGGTGAGTAAGTTTATAATAACGGTGGGTTGAAAGAAGTGATCCCATTTTGCGCAGCAAAAACGTGTTTAAATATTTTGCTCACTTTTGCCGAGATGTGGGAACGCAGCGTAGTGTTGCCAGACGAGTCGACATCTCGTCATTAATTATATTACTAGAAAACTCACAGTTTATGTTTCTAACGCAATAGAAGCTCATTATGTTCTTATTTTTAATCGTAGTATTACGTAGAAGTGGTTACGTAATATTTACTTCCAGGTAGTACCTAAGTTAAAAGCTTTTTTTAATTATTAATCTGATATTTCTTTAGATTAAGATAAATACTAGAACCAACATCGAGGATACGAGGGCAGGCATATTATACTGTGCCATCTTGGCACTCAACCGGCAAATCATAGTATTTCCAGGAGCAGCGACGCATGGAAAGACAAGTGTCGAGTGTGGTATGAGTATGACAATGGTACAGCACTACACACGAAAAGCATTCACAGGCGTTGACACGGATCCCGCATCATCGGCGCGAGGTGCGCGCGCGCGTAATCATTGTTATTATGCCATTTTTATAGTGACGCAACTGACACCACGCCAGCCATCTTGCGGGAAGCTGCGGTTCGCGACATTTTTCACCCATTTTGTTTGGGCAAGGACCTATTTATGTGTAGGTACTTAATGTGAAATATGGAGACAACAAACAGCCTTAAACAAAGGCCGCAAATATCAAAATAGGGATTTGAGCAATAATACAATCGAATTTATGTATGACGTATATTATTTGTAAAACATTTCTATTTTCTAACATTACCTACATCTAGATCAACTATTAAAAAGTGATGTAAAATATAAATTATATCTTAATTATATCTTATTAATAAGTTTGAATTGAGACAAAAGGCATCATAGATCAGGTAACTACATAGCTGTGCTTATATGGCTTGACTTTACCTATGCAAGAACTTGCACGAATGATTGGAAACGTTATATAACATCATTGGATTATGTTGATATAAGTAATATTCTGAAGACACGTGTTCCAGATTTGCATTGGAGACATTAATGAGATAGCAAAGTATCGAACTAATGGATTAATGGAGCCTCCGACAAGTGTTAGCTTTTATGGTTAATCTCAAAATCAAAATATCCCACCACGTGGATTTCATTACCTTAGTTGATTACTCTTGGCGAAATGTACTTTTTTAAACTATTTTTACAAATTATGATACGACCTATTATTTATTATGGTTATAGTGATTTTAAGGCACTTCTACTTGCAGTTAGTAAAATACCAATAAAAAGACAATTCTTCACTTAAACACTTAATGACTGCAAAAAGACTATCATCGGTGACAAGACAAGCCAACCAAACGCGGTAGGCTTAATGATATGCATGAGAAAATACTACTAAGCTTCAATTGAAGTATGATTGAGTAATGTCTTTATTGTGCGGCTCATTGACTAGAGTTGTTTATAAAAAAATACTATGGTTCCTGTTAGTATAGCGAGGGAGTTTTAGCTGACTGTATTTTACCAGGCTTAGTTGCGCGGTGGGTTTCTGCCTGGTCGTTCCTCAGGATTCAGAATGACAAATCGGACCTGCTCCAGATTTGTCCCTGGTCATGTCAGTCATTCTGTCCTATTAGATTTAGAAATTGAAGAGATTGACTGGGCACTAAAAACAAATCCTGCGCAGGGAATGTATGAACGTCACCGAAAATCAGTCAGCGGTCTTAGCAGTGTAGTAAAGTACCAATATATCAAAAGTATTCGGATCAGTATCAGTAGGTAATTTATTCTGTAAATTCGCTATACTTTCAGACTTTTAGCTATACATGGTGTTTGGTGCATCGTTTACCAGAAAGGAATAGTCGATAGAAGGGTCTTTATCTTTAGCTATCCCCTCAGCCAAGAAGAAAGAAAGAAAATCACAGAATTCGTTAGTAATGCACATCGCCCTTTTCATTGGAAAGACACAGAAACATTAATTTGCCCGTCGTTATAAAAGTACAATAGGGATAGCGGTCTACAAAGCCGAACTTACCCAATGCATTATTAGCGACCCTGTACTGTAATTGTAATAGACGACCCGATGAATCCTGGTATCAGAGGTTCACTGATTCTATCAACTATTCCTCTTTAGCAAATGATGCACCAAACACCCTGTATAGTATGGACGGACGTATAAACATGCAGACAACTAAAATTTTGCCCTTACTATGTCAAGTAAATAAAAAATAATTCTCATTCAGTGAAATTTTAAAACTGTAACCAATAATTCAAAATCCTAAACAATTTTTCTGACTAAAAGGTGCGTCTACACTGAGAGCATCAGTGTGTTGAGCATATGGTGCCCATAGATATGCGCACGCACGCATGCTCATAAGCTCAAAACATAATATGCGAATGCTCTCAGTGACGACGCACCTTACAGCTAAGATCTATATTAAACAGCCCAATTCGATACTCAAAAACGGAGACGTATCAGTTGACCAGTACGAACTAATTATGATCAATTACACCCATGCGCTACAGCGTTGCGAACTCTGGTGGGCCTAGGCCTACGCGTGTACTGGTGAGGCAATTTCTCAATGCTCACAAAAGGTCTCTAATGAACGCATCTTGCCGTGATTGCGGCCAAAATAGCCGTATTAGCTGAGCCATTGTGTCTGGTCACACCCGATTTCCATCATGTAGGCCATACCGGTGGGCGTTCGGATCCACTAATGGGATCAATGCAAAAGAATTAGTGCAATCATATTGGCTTCTGATTGCTTAATACAGAATTTACTGATAATAGTAATTCGTACTAATTGTCATTTAGGTGTAATTGCACGTTCTATTGAAGATACTTTCTATATATAATTCTGACTGGAATGATAAGACCTTTATAATAAATGTCGGAATTATCTGAAAATCATCGGCTTTTAAAATGATATTATAATATAAGCTAATTAGCTTATATATATATATATATATATAGGTATAGCTAAATAGCTAATTGTTATCAAGTTCATTAATCGTCTCACGTCCGCATAATCTTTTACAACATTTACTTTGATTTGACGAATATTAAACAATTCCGGATATTTAGGTACCACAAGACAGATAACATGTAGAATGTTAACATGTGATTCATCCACTACGTTTTATATATTATCTCATATATTATCTAAAAGTTCTCAAACACCTAAATATATTTCAAACGATCTATTTTCCCCTGGGACAGTATTTTTTAATTCCCAGGACATACCTATTTTATGTAGTACTTATTGACTTATCGGCTACCTTATCGGTCATTAATAAAATTACACAAGAACTATATATTTTATAACATAGAAAAGTCCACTGGCAACTATACACGAAATTTTCGAAAGTACCTACTAACAGTGGTTTATAAAATTTTATTATAAAATCTTTGGATAGGAGATTGGGACAAGCCATAATAATTGATGATAATTTTGTCGTTATAAGTTATAACCGATTGGCTACGGGCGCAAAAACTTCCATACGATTTGTACGGATGCGTGCAAATGGCAGCGTACGCGCGTAATCAAATTCACACGATGGTGCTGGTGCTGGATGATCGACGCGACGAGTCACAATTAAATTGAAACAATACATGGCTCCGACTGTATAGATGGGGTCATAGGTCCATAAAGAGTAATCATCATATTTGCCGCCATAAGGCGGGTGAAGGCGCTAAAACAGGCCCGATACAATAGATTGATCACAGCTTCATTATGTAATTGCGTCAATTAGTTATGATCTGATACTGCAAGTGATTTTACCGCCTTTTGTAATTGATTTCAAATATATCTACTTAAGATTAATAGTGTCTATTGAGCAAGACAATGCGGAACAATTTAGACAATAATGTAACCTTAGGAAATAACAATAACTCTCGTCGAGCGGCAGGCGTAAGATTTTGAAAATAAATAAAGTATTTTGTTACAAACTTCCTGGAATCTTTGAACAAAAATTATTCAGAACCACAATCAGTACTTTCCACCAGAAGTTTTGGGTTATTTCTGTGTCAAGCATCTTGCGTATGTAATTTGTTAGTGTTCATTATAGATGATAATATTCATTATTGCAAATGCAATTCATTTACAATTATTACGATCCACGTAATTATTACACATTCTGTGTCTGTTCCTCGACCGATCAACGTCAATTAAAATAAAGGAGTACTATCTATTTCATAAAGCTATTATGATGGATGTACTAATGTTCGGTTTGATACTAACCACGTAGTATTGTTGTGGCCATATCACAGTCGCAACATTGCACAATGTTTAAATGTCTCTTTGTCAGATGTAAGATATGCAATTCTTGTATAGGTATAGGTCAAACATGCCATTTTCGCTTATCAACAAACAATGGATTTACTAAAACTGTAGAAAATAATTACGTGGATCGTAATAATTGTAAATGAATTGCATTTGCAATAATGAATATTATCATCTATAATGAACACTAACAAATTACATACGCAAGATGCTTGACACAGAAATAACCCAAAACTTCTGGTGGAAAGTACTGATTGTGGTTCTGAATAATTTTTGTTCAAAGATTCCAGGAAGTTTGTAACAAAATACTTTATTTATTTTCAAAATCTTACGCCTGCCGCTCGACGAGAGTTATTGTTATTTCCTAAGGTTACATTATTGTCTAAAATTGTTCCGCATTGTCTTGCTCAATAGACACTATTAATCTTAAGTAGATATATTTGAAATCAATTACAAAAGGCGGTAAAATCACTTGCAGTATCAGATCATAACTAATTGACGCAATTACATAATGAAGCTGTGATCAATCTATTGTATCGGGCCTGTTTTAGCGCCTTCACCCGCCTTATGGCGGCAAATATTGATGATTACTCTTTATGGACCTATGACCCCATCTATACAGTCGGAGCCATGTATTGTTTCAATTTAATTGTGACTCGTCGCGTCGATCATCCAGCACCAGCACCATCGTGTGAATTTGATTACGCGCGTACGCTGCCATTTGCACGCATCCGTACAAATCGTATGGAAGTTTTTGCGCCCGTAGCCAATCGGTTATAACTTATAACGACAAAATTATCATCAATTATTATGGCTTGTCCCAATCTCCTATCCAAAGATTTTATAATAAAATTTTATAAACCACTGTTAGTAGGTACTTTCGAAAATTTCGTGTATAGTTGCCAGTGGACTTTTCTATGTTATAAAATATATAGTTCTTGTGTAATTTTATTAATGACCGATAAGGTAGCCGATAAGTCAATAAGTACTACATAAAATAGGTATGTCCCTGGGAATT
>JARACY010001735.1:0-52902 GCA_029255725.1 Scrobipalpa atriplicella | reverse complement strand
AAAAAATCATTGCAGTGTCTGTGTCAACCAACGTTGTCATTTTCAAATCGAGCTACCGCTGCTGCCAGCAAGCTGACAGTTTTTCAAATTCAAGGACAAAACATCGTGAAAATCAAAACAAAACTTATTTTATAAACTATAGAAATGATACGAGTGTGTTCGAGATAGCGTGCGTCGAGATTCAGTTAATTTTTTGACGTAAAAGTGCTTTCGAGATTGCGTGCGTCGAGATTCCGTATTGGACTCGAAATGATTCGAGCTAACGACGGGATTCTGCGACTTTTGAGGGCTTTTCATAGTTTTGCTATCTGTTCTTTGTTCCTTAGTAAACTGATTGGGCAACGCATAGTTTCTGATCAGAACTGAGTTATACGCTTGCGCAGGTGCGCAGGAGTGCGGCAAGTTATTTACAATCGCGTGGTTGATAGCTTCAGGGTGTTGCGGAGAGAGGGGGGAGTACGCGGGGTGGCGGGGGTTGGTGAGGCGCGGGCGGGGGTGTAAGGGACGGAGGGGGTGGAGGGGGTGGAGGGGGGCGGCGGTCAGAAGTAGACGGTGAGGTTCATGTGGTCGTGTACGGTCGGGTTGGTCGCGTCGTGGATTGTGTTTGTGTCGCCAGCGCCCTGTGGAACACAATACAAGTCTTTTGAGGATGCTACTACTAAAATAACTTGTTGTTACTCTTTTCTCAACTTTTTATGGAATTACAAATAAAAGTAACTATTAAAAGTGCACTACATTTTATTCTATAATTAATTCAACTTCACTTACTGAAAAAGCAACTTAGCATAAGCAATATTTTTTTTTCCGTACCTACTCTATGTTCATCAAAGCCACAGATGACTTATAAGCGCAGTGGAAGCATTTTGTGAAGAATTTGTTCGTCAACTTGTGGCTAATGATGTGATATTGGCAGTAGATTTGCACTTGTGAATTTAATGTGTATGTGACGAGTAATAAACTATCGCGTATAGAAGCGTAGTCAATGTATGATGATGTATGTACCTACCTTCCTGTCGTCTTCTTCAGCATCGTCCCAGCTCAGCTTCTTCACTCTCGCGGGTATGGTGTGTGAGGGCCAAGCGACCCCCGACCTACCCGCGCTGTGTGTGCGCAAGTGGTCCGACATCAGCGACACGTCCGTGTGTGCGTGTGCGTGTGTGTGTGCGTGTGCGTGTGCGGGGGGGGAGAGGGGGGCCGGTGCGGGGGGGGCGGGGGCCACCTTGCTCTTGGTGGGGAAGCGCGCCGACTGCCGCCCGCCTGATGCCGCGCCTGGAGAAGTGATAATAATTGATCAACTACTTATTAGGCATGAATACAGAGAATTTACTAAGTGAAACTGACTTCCAGTGTCGTAGCAACCATAGTATTCAACTCTTGTTTAAGCTCAGTGCAACGAATCCATATTTTTATCCTGGTCACGGCACCAAAGTGTTATTGTTACTATTTCCATTCATAAAATAACTTCATTTACATTTTCTTACCATTATTATTCCCATTGCCATTATTCGGCAGCGTGTCTCCCCTGAGGTCCAGACTGCTCGAAGAATTGGCGAGTATGGTGCTTGCTCCTGCACTCACACTCAGTAAAGACCCGGAACTCGCCAAGGTCCCCCCCGCGTTGTTGTTGGTGTTAGCGGGGGGGTGGGGGGCGTGGGGTTTGGTCAGGGCGGGGGACTTGTTCGTAGCGGGGGGGCTTGGAGTGGTAGACGCTTTGGAGCGACGTTTGCTGTAAGGATGAAAAGGTTTTAGAGAACAGTCTGTGTTAAGTTGGAGTTTGAATTTGAATCTAAACCGTCGAGTATAAACGTTTTTTTTAACATGCTTATAATAAATTGTAGTGTACTCACTTGCGGTAGATATAGGCCAGTAATGCGCACACTAATAATGCCAATACAGCTAACGCGCACGCGAACAGGAGGAACACTCCGGCGCGCGCGGGAGATGTGCGCGCCGACATCAGACGCTCCCCAACATGCACCAACACAGGAACTGACGTCTGCAATAGTGACAAAAATATGATATGAGTTTTTAAATATCAAACAGTGACAATAGACCCGAAAGCGGGTACCTTATCTTTACTCATTACCATGCTCAATTGCTCATACCTGTCTGGGCGGAGCGCCGGAGTCTACAGCTGTCGCCACGACATGCAGTACCGAGGTATTGAGCGCGTTGAGAGACTCCGCGCGGAGGAACATCTCACCAGACTCGTTGATGTAGAACAAACTGAAACAATTACCAATGATCAGTCTGTAGTATGTGCCCTTTGAAATATGAAGGATGCTCTTCATTATTGACACTAGCAGAACTAAGTAAGAAGTGGTGGCGGGACGTCCTAAAAGCGGATATGGAAGAGAACAATATTAAACCAGTGGATACCGAAGAACGGATAATGAGGGGTAGAAAACATGATGAAGAAGAAGAGAATGATTGGTAGCTTACTTGGCATGAGCCCCTCTCAACGTGAGTGTAACAGTATCAGGAGCGTCTCCATCATGAACATCAAGTTTTCCAACTGGTAACAATCCGAGGCTAGCATCAGCATCATCGTCCACACTGAACTCGTACTGCGGGTATCTGAAGCGCGGCTCCCATTCGTTCACATTGATCACGCTGATGTTTAGAGATGCTGTGTCATTCTGGAAGCAAAGTGAGAGGATTAGCAACGTGTAACCTTATTACGGTGAAACGAACGTGTTCTTTATTTATTTTTCCTATGTAACGTTGCACGTTGCGTTTTGAAAGCCAATAAGCATCCTTTCAAACTGAAAAATACCAAACTATCGCAGCATGGCTAGGGCATTAATTTCACGACATGCCGACAAAAATATATACATCCTCTTGTTCCGTTCATTAGAACGTTCTAAAATATATAGGAACAAAAATCAACTTAGCGAGTTTCATGAGATACACGATCACAAACAGACGAAATGACAGACAGACGGTTAGGGGAGGAGTATTAAAATAGAGTTTAGTTTGTCACTCACCGTGACTCCATCGGTGACCATCACCTGGTAGGCGTACTGGTCCCTGGTCTCGTAGTCTAACGGCTTCCGTAGTAACACCTCCCCCGCGCTGTTGATCGCGAACTTCTCCAGGAAACTGCGCTCTGATACGTAGAACTGGAGGGGATTCTAGAATATCAATTAAAAGACACAAAAAATATTAGCGTTGGGGTTTCTATGATGCATATCCTAGAGGTTTAACTTAGGGAACGCAAACAGACGTGTCTGTGGAAAACTCGGACTGAAAGATCTCGCTTTAGGTATGATGTTAGGCACGACTCGCGAACACGCTCTTAGCTCTTTAGTGACTTGCATTAATTGCTCTCGCAAGCCTTCTACACAGGAAGGCTCATACCAGCCTGTGACTCATACTCACAGTGGCGGGTGACCTGGCGGGCTCGGTGTGCAGCGTGGCGAGCACGGCGCCGGGTGGCGAGTCCTCCCTGGCCTGGACCACATATGCTCGTCTTGTGAACCGCACTGGTCTGCTTAGAGCTGCTGATCGACGACCGATGTAGAGCGTGGCCAGGGCGTAGCGGTCCGCGTTGTCTACTTGAGTTGCCTGGAACATAAATACAGTAGTGTTTTATCCAACAAGATTATTGTGGTATGGAATAAACCTCCCAGTGGTCTATCCTGCCCGGGCAATGGCATCACAGGATTGTCTGTGGACATGTCCGGCCGAAAATCTGCGTGGGGTCGTAGTCCCACGCTCACCCTCCCACTCCTACTAGGGTCTTCAAGTCAACTGAGTCTCAGTAGACAATGGTCAGATTGCACCATTATCCACTGAAGTGTAGATTATGAAGATAGATGATACCGACCTTGATAACGACTGTGACAGGCAAATCCACAGCTTCCAGCAGTCTCCTCGTAACAGCAACCCTGCCGGTGTCTTTATCCAGCATGATCAAGTCCCTCTTCTCCCCGCTCACGCTGTAGTAGAGCGGCGCGTTGATGCCGATGTCCTGGTCTTGCGCCACTATCGGGCCAGGTGCGGTCTCCAGGATTGTACCCTGAGGTTAAATAACGCCATGTAAGACTTTATTATTATATTTTTTATTGTTTTAAGAATTAAACATACAATTAAACTTAAAATTAAAACAATAGGCGAGCTTATCTCTATAAGAGCTCTCTTCCAGGCAACCTAATGGGGATGAAAGAAGGGAAAATCTGCTGCGGGGAAAAAAACTACGTATAATTATTTTAACAAGAATTTTAAGATATTTCAGTATCAACATATCAAGAAGCCGCTATTTCAGTTGTAAAAGTGCTAATTTTAGCATCAACATCAATCAGCCGTCAGACGTCCACTGCCGGACATAAGTCTCCCCCAAGGTTCTCCACAGAGCACTATTTTGGCCTCATTGCGTCCAATTGCTGCCCGCAACCTTCACAGGGTCATTGGTCCATCTAGTTGATGACTTATAAAGAAACAATAAGTGACCTTACCTCTTCAGCATTATCCGGTATAGTAGCCGTATAATGATCATACGAGAACTTGGGATTCTGATCGTCCGCATCGAGCACGTCCACCCTCAGTATGGTGTCGTTATAGAGCGGTGGAGTCCCGTTGTCTGACGCGCGGAGGGTGATCGTGAAGTTCGGGAGGGTCTCGTAGTCTAGAGGCTGTTTGACTACCAGGATGCTGTCTAGCTCGTTCACGAAGCCGAAGTATTCCTGGAAATTGAGAGGTTCTTTAAGGAACTATACAGTTCGTTAAAACTTGACACTCACATGATGTATGATGAGACAAACCATTTTGTAAGTCGTTTACTATTGGTAGTGAAATGTTTTATTTGCCAGCAGTGCATATGGCCCTGGTTTCAATTATTCCTGATCATGTTGGTCTGGGTGTTCGTTAGGTACAAGTACAACGAACTTACACTATTGGGCCCAGGTAGCACAGAGTAATGTATGGTTGCGTGCGGGCCCGGCTGATCGGCGTCCGTGGCTCTCATGTTGTGAAGAACCCGCGATCCCACCGCCGTCAGCTCTGACAACCGGACCCGGTATGGAGCGCCGATCCAGACGGGGGCGTTGTCGTTCACGTCCCATACTCGCACTGAGACGGGAATTATGAAGCTCTGGAAGAAAAAATATATTGTGTTATTAAAATACAAACGAAAATTAACACAAATTCTTGGTAATTCGATAGTTTCACACGATAGAATATAGCAGTAAATTCGACCTCTTTAATCCAACTTTCGATTACATACAATCAATCATATTAGATGAATGAGGTCAGAACATCGGAAGTGTTATTAGGTCAAAATAAATAAATTCAGTTAAAACAGGAAAAGAAACGGTATCATTACGATTCCGGATCATTATTTATTAAGGGCTCACTGTCAATCTTTTTAAGGTATAAGGATTTGGAAATTCCGGCTTCAAAACATAAATAATTGTACGTTTCCACGCTGCGCGAGTTTCCAAAGGTTGGTTTCCAAACAAGTATTTAGAGATGCAACCACCTAAGTAAATGGGGAATAGTCTCCAACCTGCTCCAACCTGCGTTTTCCTGTTGGCATAAATGAGCTCCACTAATCTTACCACAGCTGTTGAGGACTGCCTCCAGCAATACCTATAATATAATTCGAAAAGCACTTACTGGATCCGTGGTCCTCCGTCGATCACACCTCACGTTGACGTATACATTGCTGGGCCCTCTTTTCTCCTCGCGGTCCAACGCTCGTAGTAAAGTGAGGTTCTTGGACCCTGGGGCGATGCCCACCGCCGCGTTCTTCTCTTGCAGAGTGAGGGAGATGTTGCCATCGCCACTCGGGTCACCGTTCACGCTTAGTGTTCCTGTAATCAAGATTTCAACATAAGATTGAGATCTTTATAAGTTTATATCTCCTAGTAGGTAGATCAGCAGTTGCAACACAACCTTTCTTGTGTATAAAATTTATACAAAATATAAATCCTGCTGAGCGATCTTAACAGCCTTTAAGATTTCTAGATGAGCTTACTCTATTTTCGTCTTTATTAAAACATATCTGATACAAAATCTATAGTACCTTACCAAATTCTGGTTCGATCTCTATAAAAGCTGTTTTCTCCTTAAAATACTCTATCGATGTGTACTGATAGAATCAAAACAAATTAGCCTTACCTATCACAGTTCCGACGGGAGTATCCTCGCTGATGAAGAAGCTCTCGACGGCTCCTCCATTCATCAAGTAGCAGCGGCTGTCCTGGATCGCTGAACAAACATAAAGTATACCTTATAAAGAAAAAACTGATAAGAGTCGGTCGGTGCTATCAACAACTAATCAAACGCTGACACAAAAATAATGCTCTACATAATTGCAACACAAATTTCCAAAGTGTCGAATGGATTAAACGTCAATCAGTAGATTAAGGTAACATAACACTTGTACTTATCGTTGGAAATCCAGGCCACTGATGACAAATCAATAATAGTGGTATTAAACTAAGTGCTGACTGCTGAAGCTTTTAAAGGAATTGACGATACTCAATCGGTAAAGCGGGTAGTATACAGGGTGAAAGGGACAGTGTCCTGTAATCTGATAGGGGTGCTCAGTCAATGAAACAGAAAATGTAGATGAAAATAAAAATTGGCTCGTACAAATACTCTGATCGAAGTGAAGTATGGTCATCTTGTATGAGGAAGTCATAATTTCTCATTTCCTGGAAAAATACTTCATAAAATAATAGTGATTCAATTTCGTTGTCTGAGCAGCCCCTTCAGTTTGGGGGATTGCGGGAAGCTGTCTCTTGTACCCTGTATTGTGAGTGAGTAGTATAGCTAATGCGGGTCAGGCAGGGTTGGTGGGGTGGTGGTGTGGTGGGGTCGCGTGGCCGGCCATAGCGCCATACCTATGCGGGAAAGCGCGGATCGAGGTCAGGGGAGGGCATTTCCGCGCCGGCCGGCACATACGGGCGCGGGCGGGACGTTAGGGGTAGCAGAGCACAGATTGAATTTGTCAATAAATAAACAAACTGATTTTTATACCCGTTTATTGCTAATCTAAGCAGGATTAAAGGGTTGGGTTGTGGGATTGTAAAAACCAGCTAAGGGATTCGAGGGTTTTAATGTATTGTAATTTAGGCGATGGGCTGACAACCTGTCACTATAGCAATACACATGACCATCTGAAATAACCCTCAAAACTTGTCAAACGTGGCGGAATGACCTTTCGGTCGTTTTCGCTCTGCCTACCCCATTAGGGATAAAGGCGTGATTTTATGTATGTATGTATGAAAAAAAAACTGAAGATATATCAGATATCTTTTGCACTATCTACTAAGTACTTACTAGGTACTACATTTTGCACTATACATGTGGCCTAGAATGGGAAACATACTACCTATTTTCCCCCCTAAAGGCCTTTTAAGTTTTTGGTAGTGATTTATTTGGGCCACCCCTACCGACACAGGAAACCAAAACGTTTGCCGCCTTCGGCCAGGAGTCATTACGACTTTTTTAACCGGGCCGGGCTTTATTTTTATTGCACACAATAGCCAAGATTGCTGAGTTAATAAAAACAATGGCCCGCTGCGGAAATCCACAAACTAAATAGGTTCAGTAACCTGTGTTGGTTTTACTTTGAATTTTGACCCAATATTACATAACACACACTAAGTATAGAGGATTGACTATTACAGGCTTGTGTTGTGGTATAAAAACAGTGGTGATTGTGCAAAAAGTGTGATCTATTGCTGTGGTGTGCGCGCGCGCAGCCGGCCGCGACGGGGCCGCGCTTCTAGAGCACGTGAGTGCGCATCTTCACAACCTTCCGCGAATAGATCTACCAGTCCCACTTGATTTCTAATATAACAACTGTATTTTGCCTTTATGGTACTGTTTAATATCTTCAATGAAACGCACACACACTATAGCACTGTTAACTTTATTTGCACTCACACAGTCGAAAACGGAATACAAAAATGCACCTTAAGGCAGCAAGGTCATGGTTAGCGGAGAACACAACGATACCGCGTTTTAACTCGATACCAGCGACATCTCTCGGTTCGATTTGACAACTTTTACTCTAGTATTGATCATTCCGCCCACCAAGGACTTGTCCTTCACAACAAAAATAACATAAAAAAATGAAATTTAAGTTTAACACAAACAATTTGTTGTAAAACACTACTCAAATTATTAAAAGAAATAAACAAATAATAGCTATAGCGAACTTCTAGCATTACAAAATAGTAGTCCGCCCACCGTGAAACAACTCAAACATAATGAAAGTTGAAAAACTTAAGAAAGTTGAAAAAAAATGAAAACGAAACTTATAAAAGTTACTAAATATGACTTAACAGCCTCAAAATAAACTTATGAAAGTTATAACATAAAACTTTATAGCTTAGAAATAGCTTAGAAATAAAACTTATAAAATATACCGCCCACCATGCCAATGTAACTCATTTTTCTAAAATTACAAGTTTGCTAATTGCGCGTTTGGTAAGTCCATTTTTAGTTTTAATGGTAACAACGCGAGTTACATTGTCTGGTCCAGCGTGCTTAGCTTTAACAACACCCAATATCCACTTAGATGGTGGCACATTATCCTCTCGTAAAATAACAATATCATCAACGTCCGGTTCAGATTTCTTAGTTTTCCATTTATACCTTTGACTTAAACTCACTAAATACTCTTTTGACCATTTTTTCCAAAATACATTTACCATCTTTTGTACTAATCGCCATCGTTCTAAGCAACTAATATTACTGTCACTAAAATCTTCATCAGTTACATTCAATAAAGATTCGCCTACTAAAAAATGGCCTGGTGTCAAGGGGAGTGGGTCGTTTGGGTCATCGCTTAAAACAGTAATTGGACGCGAATTAAGACACGCTTCGATCTGCGTTAAAACTGTAGACAGTTCTTCGTAAGTTAGTGTACTGTCGCCTATAACCTTTCTCAAGTGTGTTTTAGCGCTTCTCACACCAGCCTCCCATAACCCACCGAAATTTGGCGCATAAGGCGGAATGAAATGCCAGTTCGTCTTTTCCAACGTTAGTAGTTCTGCGATTTCATCAGGTAGAGTAGACTTAGCACGATCGAACATCTCACGCAACTGTTTGTCAGCGCCAACAAAATTTGTGCCATTATCGCTGTAGAGATCTTGACAATGGCCTCTTCTCGATGTAAAACGTCTAAAAGCTGCTATAAACCCTGTTGCGGTCAGAGTTGTGACGACCTCAATATGAATGGCGCGCGTTACCATACACACAAAGAGACATATATAGCTCTTGTAGGATTTTGATCCTCTTCCTGGGGAAAATCGCACATTGACCGGTCCGGCATAATCAACTCCTGTCGCCTTAAAAGCTTTGCTAGGCTTTAAACGCACACTCGGAATCTGTCCCATCAATTGTGTATTGATCCTCTTAGAATGTCTCAAGCAAGTTACACATTTTCGAAAACATTTCTTGACTTGTTCTCTACATCTGACAATCCAGTAGTTGGCTCTCAAATAGTTCCTCATTATTTGCGGCCCTCCATGAAGTGTTTTGCTATGAGCGTCTGAAATTATTAACCCAGTAAAATGATCGTTAGCGGGCAATATAATTGGATTTCGCTTGTCGTAGTCCACCTCAGCTAGTTCAATGCGTCCACCCAATCTTAAAATCCCCTTTTCATCCAAAAAAGGATTAAGAGTGTGTAGCGCACTTTTCTTTGGCACGCAACCTCCATTTTTGATCTGCTGAATTTCTTCTTTAAATTCTCTGTTCTGGACTTGTCTGATGCATTTGTGTAAAGTCTCTTGCATTTCCTTTGCTGTTACGAATTTGCTATCTTTCGATTTTCTTTCTTCTTGTGTAGTTCTCTTTAGTAATAGTACTCTTCGACAATAGGATATAACTTTTAACATTCTTGTCAGATTCGAAAATCTCTCCCACTCAAATTCTATTTCTCTCTCTTTTGTTAACAGCATCGCAGTTACTCTCTCTTCCTCATGTGTCTCTAAATCAGGTATGTCTTCACTCTCAACGTGTGTTTTCCACAGCCACTCTGGAGCTCTCCACCAAAGCGAATGTGTCTCTAACTCAGTACATTTCAGGCCTCTCGAAGCACAATCTGCGGGATTGGAATCCGTTGCGACATGTCTCCATTGATCATACTCAGTTATAGTTAAGATTTCAGAAACTCGATTGCTCACAAATGTCGTCCATTTACTTGCTCCTCCTTTTAACCACGCTAAAACGACTGTCGAGTCCGTCCAGCCAAAAAGATTCTCTTTGGGTATGTTCATCACCTGGGATATCTCTGATATCAACTTTGCAGCCAGAGCAGCACCACAAAGCTCTAACCGTGGTATTGAAAGCTCTTTCTCAATCGGCGCAACCTTTGTTTTTGCGGATATCAAACTGACGTTAACTTGCCCTTGAGCGTCGACTGTACGAAGATAAACTGCAGCAGCATACGCCGCCCGTGATGCATCAGAAAATGCATGAAGTTCTGTCTTGCACTCAGGAGTACAAAACACCCATCTCGGTATGTTAATGTTCTTAATCTGTATCAGTTCTCTTCTGTACCTTAACCACTCTTCTTTCAGATCTTCCGTCAGCTTATCGTCCCAATCTAATTTAGCTTTCCACAGGTTTTGTATAATTATCTTTGCTGATACTACCACCGGAGCTATCCATCCCATAGGATCATACAAACGTGCAATATCCGAAAGCACTTGTCGCTTTGTAACCGGTTCTTCAATCTCAGGTAAGTTCACCGTATACTCAAAATTATCTGTCTTTCTATTCCATTGCAAGCCTAGAACTTTCAATGTATTGTCAGCTTTGATAGGCACAGACTGTACGATGTCCTGTTTATCCTTCTCAATATACTTTAGCAGTACTTCACTATTACTGCTCCACTTTTGCAGTTGAAATCCTCCTGATTTCATGAGCTTGTTCATCTCTTCATAGATTGTTATAGCTTCAGTCTCTGTGTTGCATCCTGTCATTAAATCGTCCATATAGTAATCTCTCTTTGTAATTTCAGCCGCGATCGGAAAATTGTTCTTCTCTTCATCAGCTAACCTCTGTAGCGTCTTGACAGCTAGGTACGGAGCACTTGCAGTACCAAATGTCAATCTCAAAAGTCTGTAAGTTTGAATTGGCATTTCAGGATTAGGTCTCCATAAAATTCTCTGAAAATCGGAGTCTTCATTTGACACGAGCACTTGAAGATACATCTTAACCAAATCTGCCACAATACAGATTTTGTGTGTTCGCCATCTCATCAGTAGATGTCTCAAATCTTGCTGAATCTTTGGTCCAACAAGCAAATTATCATTAAGTGAAACGCCATTAATCCCTTTAGCAGAAGCGTTCTTCACAACTCGAACTTTAGTTGTTTGCTTGTCTTTCCTGATCACAGGATGATGAGAAAGATACACGGCCTTGGAATTATCTTCCTCCTCTTTCTCCACCAGCTTCATGTAATTCAAGGTAAGATACTCATTAAAAACTCTTCTATACTCTTCATATAGAGCAGGATCTCTCAATAATCTTTTCTCTAGCGCTAGAAACTTTCTCGTTGCTATCTCCTTAGATTTTCCATATTGGCACTCTGGATCTTCACTGTTGAAAGGCAGTTTCACTACAAACCTTCCATCTGCATTTCTAACCGTAGTTGAATCGTAAATCTCCTCACATTTCTGCTCTTCTGCGGTTAGCCTCTTCTTAATATTGTTCGGTTCCGTCTCTATCTCCCAAAACTTTTTTATCTGTTCATCTTCTTGAATATGTATATGCATACATACTACTCTGTTATTCAAAACTGTCTCTTTTAATCGCGTACCTGATATAATCCAGCCCAAAACTGAATTTTGCGCTAAAAGATCTTTTTTCGGACTCTTGATCAAACCTTCCAGAAGAATTTCTGTATAAACGTTTACTCCAAGCAATACGTCAATCTTCTTGGGTTGTGTATAATTCGGATCTGCTAACTGGAGATCATCTGGCAGCAACCAATCCGATGTGTCTACTTTACGACTAGGAAGCATGGATGTAAGAGACCCTAAAACATAAACTTTATCAACTTCAACAACAGTTTCTGGATCAAAACATGACTCAATTCGCAACGAAACCTTGGATTTAATTCTTGTATGACCATCTCCCAAACCTGACACTACCCCATTTACAGGAATAGTTTTAAGACCAAGTAATTGAACAGTAGATTGTGTAATAAATGAACCTTCAGAACACGGATCTATAAGAGCTCTCAATTGGACCTTCCTTCCGTTAATAGAATTAGTCTTCACAACCGCCGTAGCCAGTAAAGTACCCTGCTCTTGAATTTCTCCTCTTGATAAATTCGATACAAGTCCCGCATGGACCTGCATAGTATTCGATTGTGATGACTCCTCGCTCAACTCTACTCTTTGTTGTGCGTGTCCGCTCTGTGTAGATTGTTTCTGCTCACTCTGTATAGGTTGTGTATCTCCGTTCTGTGTAGATTGTGTATTTCCTCCTCGAATTTTTGTGTTAATATGAGATCCTCCATCTCTCTCAAGGTGCAATATAGTGTGATGCCTTCTTCCACATTTCCTACAGCACGACGATTGATGACATTTGGCTACTATATGTGTCGAGCCTAAGCAGTTGAAGCACAGCCCTCTCTTTTGTACAAAGTTACTTCTTTCTTGTGCATTTTGCTGGAGAAACTTCTTGCATTGATATAAAAAATGCTGTCCGTCACACATAGCGCACGTAGCCGACTCATTCGGTTTGCGGTCATCTTGAAACGATGCATGAAAAGCTCTGTTTTTAACTAGCTGCTTGCTAACTTGCTGAATGGGGATCTTTGATGCAGTTCCTCTATTCGTTCCTGTCCCTTCAACCATTTCTAGACATCTAAAACGGGTTTCTAAAAATTCTACCAGTTGTGGCCAAGTAGGTAGGTCATCACCGGTGATACTCAGTTGAGACTCCCATTGCTTCTGAGATTCTTTGTCAAGTTTAGACATCACGTAGTAGATCACAATAGTATCCCATGACTCGGTATGAATTCCCATATTCTGTAATGCTTTCAAACAGGAAGTTGTTGTATCCAATAATTGCTTAATTGCGTTCGCTGACTCAGTAACTATTTGCTTTTGAGAGAAGAATATTTTCATTATGGCATTCGTGTTGAATCGCTTATTGTTGTATCGTTTGGTGAGTAGCTTCCAAGCCTCTTCATAGTTTTTCTCTGTTATAGGAAAGTTACGCAGCAAGTTCTCTGGTTCTCCCGATAGATGGCTCTTTAAGTAATGTAATTTCTGAACTGCTGATAAACTCTGACTATTATGGATTAATGACAAAAACATATCATAAAATGTTTGCCACTCCTCATATTTGCCGCTAAAATTTGGCAATTGGATTCTCGGTAGCTTCACCTCTGCACCACTACTATTTGTCAGCTGATTCGAATTCTGTTGATTTAAGCTGGACAATATTCCACTGGTTACAGCACTGAAAACTTTCAGTTTCTCTTGTAGCATAGTCTTGTACGATATATATTCTTCCTCGCAACTATCATATTCATCGTTTGCAAAATAGGGTAATCCATTCGTTTCATCATCGCTAACAGCCACGACAATCTCTGAGTGATTCTTCATAAACTGCGACCATAAATCCTCTAATAACTGCAGTCTTGTTTCCAAATAAGCTTGTGTAATTCGATCTTTTGGCGATTTCTTAAAGTTAGCTTTCGCTTTTTCTATCCTTTCCTTTATATTTAATTGCAGTTTAATTTTATCATCAGCCATGTTGATCAACTAGTAATTTTGTCTAAGTCCCAATCGACTAACAAAACTATTCAAAGTCCACTGAATAAAAGTTCAAAATTTTACAAGTCGAAAATCTTCAAAACTTTTCTAAGTCCATAGAATAAAACTTGAAAATTTTACAAGTCCAAATGTTCAAATTTTTCTAAGTCCACTGATTAAACTTTCGAAATTTTTACAAGTCCTAAACCAAACACTTTGAAATATTCTAAGTTCCAAATGTCACTCACTGCACTATGTCCAAGTTCTCGAGTTTCGGCACCAATGTTTAATATCTTCAATGAAACGCACACACACTATAGCACTGTAAACTTTATTTGCACTCACACAGTCGAAAACGGAATACAAAAATGCACCTTAAGGCAGCAAGGTCATGGTTAGCGGAGAACACAACGATACCGCGTTTTAACTCGATACCAGCGACATCTCTCGGTTCGATTCGACAACTTTTACTCTAGTATTGATCACTTATTACACAATGCTATCGATTCGTGGACAGCACGACTTAACTAAATCTTAACCAAAATTGTTGCCGTCCCTTTCTGTTCTCGCTGGATAGAAATACTGAAATGTCTTTTGGCGATAGTGATCTGATCATTTGCCATCAGGTTAGGTTAGGTTAGATTAGGTTAGATTACCCGTCTGCTCCTCCAACCAAGCTTACAATCAGTTTTTTTTTTCTTTCAAATATTGCAGTTGTGCCAAGATGAGGAGAAGGAGAGCACAAGTAATTTGCAATGTCCAAATGCAATGCGCTTGATAGTACTCCACGAACATGAAAAAACAAAAATATTCTTCGGTATGTTTGCGAGGAAAATGTTAGAACCTACGAATTTGACTTACAGGCCACCAATCGTCTTGGCTTTATGTTCTACGATTTCCGATAGATTAAAATTTTATAAACATAAGAGTCGGAAGAAAGTCGCCAAATATAAAAGAAAATCTTTATTGCAGAATCTTTATTATCCATCATTAAAGCCCGATCAAAAAGGGAGTACTTATTTAGTATCCACAGCTGCAGGGACGAGGTCTGAGACCGAGTCCTGCGTTGATGCCGAGTCCAGCATTGAGCTCAGTAATTTCAATGGCAGCATTGAGTCCGGCAGCACCGTAAAATGCTGGCTGGTACGCACCAAGTCCAGCGGCAGCGTTGGCCAGTTGGGCGCCAGCGATCTCAGCGCGGGCGATATCGTTGGCAATAGCGCCTCCGACACCGAAACCAGCGGCGGCGAGGCTCTCGCTGGAGATGCCCACGTTGCCGTTGCCGCAGCTGTAGGAGGTGCCGGCGGCGCCAGAAGATGCTACGTTACCGTCTAGGGTAACAGCGGCAAAAACCGGTAGCGAACCAATAACTTCAAGGAGGCCTTCGATGTTGTTCGTAGATACAACGTCAAGGCCAGTAGGTGCGTAGGGGGATCTGAGGGTGACGCTGAACGGTCCGCCACTGGCCGAGGCGACGGCTGGGGCTGGGACGATGGTGCTGGGGTTGAAGGGTGGGGAAGAGTAGCCATAAGGGAAGCTGTTGGCGGCGGCAATGCCGGCGGCTATCTCAGCGTTGGCAAGGGCTCCAGCACTGGCGAGGGCAGCAGAAGGATTGGTGTAGAGGGGGCCGGGGAGGTAGAAGCTGTTGGAGGCAGCGAGCTCGGCCGCAGCCAGGTTAGCGCTGGCGAGCGCACCGGCACCATACTGGAGGCAGCTGCAGGCAGTGATTGTCTAAAAGAAAATGGACACGGTTCAATTTTAAAGTTTAGATTACTGATTGTGATTATGGATTACAGATGCCTCGTCAGAGCTATGCAGACAGACAATCCTAAGTAAAACTAATATCTAATGTCGAAGTCTCTAGAATATGTGAATGAAATGTTTATTTTTAAATTACTTTCTGGTCATAAAATAACCCTCTTCCATCTTGAAAAAAGATCAAAAAATGATTCTGAATACATCCTTACCTGCACCATGAGCGCTGAAGCACAGAGAACCAGGAAAAATCTTGCTGCCATTGTAATGTTATGAATCCTACGAGCGTCAACTGAAGAATGATACTGCTCAAACAGCCACCCCTTTTATATTAAAAGCAATATTATCCGTAGTCTTTATTAAAACAACAACACAAAAATAAGGAACGTGACTTTGATAAAGAAACTGTATTAATTCATTGTACTATTTATTATTTTTAGCGATATCATTTATCACCTTTCCAATTTTATCCTATATAAATAGGTCAGTAAGTAAAATTGTCACGTGCTTCAGTGATAAATTTTGTAGGTTAGGTACCTGCATTAATTTAACCATTTACCTTCATATAAAAGGATGCGCATGGCCACAGACTTGTATTCTGAGTTCAGCATTTCGTTGACTACAATCAAAAATGTCTTCTTTTACCATTCTATTGTTATGCTTCCAGGCGTGCCTGATTCAGGTATTGTTTCGTTGATAGTTCTTTTCTTTTATGTTTAACCATATTAATAAAATTATTTTTTAACGGATTTAAGTTGTGGTTTATCATGAGTTAGAGTTGTACAAACTTTAGAAAACTGTAGGTATGTTTAACTATTTCTTTTTTTGTTAGATACTCATATTTGTAAAAATCCACGGTAAATCATATCCATAAATTTTATTAATGTCAAGCTAATAATTTCATTTTTATTTTAGGCTGTGTTTGGCCTCAGTTGCCTCAGGCCGAATCCATCTGCTGCCTACAACTCAGCTGCTGCAAACGCTGCTGTTGCTGCCAACAACGTCGCTGCGATCAACACTGCTGCTACTAACATCGCCGCTGCCAACAATGCTGCTGCCAACATCGCCGCTGCCAACAATGCAGCTGCCAACGCCGCTGCTGCTAAGATCGCTGCTGCTAACGCCGCTGCTGCTATCAGCAATGCTGCGTACTGGCCTGGTGCATCGGGCTACAGCGCCTACGGCAGCGGAGACGTGTTCGTAGAAGGCATTCTTGACGTGATCGGTTCCACAAGTGTCGCGGGCTCAGTCCCAGTGAGCGGCGGACTCACCTTCAGCGGCCTGGTGCCCGCTAGCGGCCTTGTGACCATCTCCGGCAGCTGCGCGTACCCACAGAGCTACGCCGCCGCCGCCGCCGGCGCTGAGCTTGCCGAGCTCGCTGTCCTCAACGCGGCCTACTCGCAGCCGTCACTGTACGCTGCTGAGATTGCCGCCGCCAACGCCGGCCGTGCAGGTCTCAACGCTGCCATCGCTAACGCTGAGCTCAGCGCTGACCTCGCTAGCATCAACACCTGGAACTCCCTCGCTGCCGCCAACGCCGCAAGCCAGCAATGGAACGGCATCGTTGCTCCCGCTGATGGATGTTATCCTCCTGGTGTCTACTTCTAAGAATTAAACAACATACAAAAGAGTGCTATAATGAAAAAAATATATGAAGCTATCAAATGAAGAAGTTGTTATTAGGATTCCCTGCCCTCAAATCTAAAATCTAGTCCTCTTTTCTAGTGTAACTTATGTTATTAAATTTTACCCGTGCGAAGCCGGGGCGGGCCGCTAGTACAAAACAAAGTTTATACGAAACATATTTATCAGTAACCTCCGAGGATATTACCCAAAATTGTACAATACCGGAGATATTTTCATTTATCATGTAGACCCCATACCTACATATTTTTAGGAAAAAATAATTTATGTGTAAGTTTTTCGATTTCGCGTAGGTTTATACGCTTGATATCTTCTAAAGTATTGATCGAAAGTATAGAGTGTGAAGGACATATATAGGTATAATCTACATTTAATGGGCGCTTTTCCACTAGACGTCACGTCAACGGCAACGGCAACGGCACGTTATCGTCGACGATACCGTGGAAGAGATAATGTATGAAAATCAATCAAATTATATGACACGCTTTTCCACTTGACGGCACGGCACCGGCACGTCAACGGCATGGCAGTGATTCCCACCGGTATCGTCACGATACCGTCGCCGGTGTATGTTGTAGGATGAATCCATAATTCGAATTTTCGCGATAACCCTAGGCAGGCATAATGTTTTTTTTTTATGTGTGATTCTACAGATGATTAGTCACTGACTGTTTTTTTATTTCAAATTTTGAATTTTCACGATAGCCCTATACGATTAGATAGGATATTATGCAAACTTGGATAATATTATAAAACGGTGCCGATTCTGTAAATAAGACCCAGTGAAAATATATAAGCGCTTAGAAAGGGATGGCAGTAGGTATACCTATAGAACAGACGAACTTATTTTGATCTTGTCAGTTCAAGATTCATATTTATATTAATTTATTGCATTCATAATAAATACATACAATAAATCTATACAATTAAAAGGGGTGAATGATTTTTGTGCTCATTCATGCTGTTGGTCCTTTATTTTCATTATTGTCTAATTATTCCAGTTTCGGCAGTTTAAAATAATCTTGATTATTGGATTTTGTAGAGTAATTGGGAAAATTCGAATTATCAAATCATCCTACGACATTTCTACTACTTAGAGGTTGGCAAACATGAGGGCGCCACTGTCTTTTATATGGCATCACCAATGAACAAATTCTTATTCTTCTATTCTCCTCATAGAGTGATAAAAAACAAGTTTTGATGCTTGAATTTTTTTAGTATTAAAGTTCTGTTTAGTCACTGTAGTCAGTAAGTTTCTTGTAAGCCATTGATAATCTACCTACCCCGTAAGGCATACAGGCGTGACTATAAATATTAATATTATGTACGTATTGATTTATTGGAATGAGAAAGTAGTGACGAAAGTAGCGAAAACGGTTTCCAGTAAGCCGTTGATGCTCTGCTTACCCCGTAAGGGATATAGACGTGACTATATAAGTATTTTCTAATTTATTGGAGTAAGAAAGTACAGGAGAAAGTGGCAGTAAAAGTTTCTAGTTACTCACTGATGCTCTGCCTACCCCGTTAGGGATACAGGCATGACTGTATGTTTATGTATGTATGTATGTATAAATAAGTAAATTAGAAAGTTGCAGCCATAAGTAAAGTGATTTTTAAATTGTAAATGGAGGACTTTTTATAGACAGCTTCATCCCCCTTTTTCACCCCTTCAGGGGTTGATTATATTAACGGACTTTCATACAAAATCCCATCACCTTATTTAACCCCTTAGGGGGTGAATTTTGAAAATCCTTTCTTAGTGCACCGCCCTAGACCTTATAAGGAACCTACATGCCAAATTTGGAGTCTCTAGATCCAGCGGTTAGGGCTGTGCGTTGATATGTCAGTCAGTCAGTCAGTCAGTTTCTTCTTTTATATAATAAGGTATTTTTAAATTAAGTACCTACAAATATTTTAAGGGTGGATTTCTATCATCAAACTGAACAACTTTCCTCAAGGAACATGGGTCGAAATATGAAAAACAAATTTGGCCCTCCCATTCAAATTGACTCCGGCCGCTGACACCATTTGTATGGGAGTGTAAATTTTTTTACACACCTCTGCATTATTATATCAACATAATGTATCAAGGAACTTGCGTTTAAAGCAAGAAAATAATCCCAAGGGATTTAAAGTTGTATGGAAATCCTTAATAGCCCAAGGGTTATTATGTGATTTGAATTTGGAATGTCATGTGAACTACTAAGAAAATAATTTTCAGAAAAAAAAAATATGGCTGTGTGTGTATTAAAACTGTTGCCACACTCGCCTTCTGCGCCTCCCGGCGAGTGTAAAAAGGCTGTATGACTAGTTATCTGTATGTGCTCTTTGCTTTGTATAAAAAAAAGAAACTAAAAAAAAGAAAACGCGGTTTGATTTTGCAAAAGTTTTTCTCTCATTGATTATTACTTCCATTTCGTAAATTGTCGAGTGAAATTAATATTTTGACTCCAGAAGACATTGTGACTAGTATTTTATCGTATTTTGTTATTTATGTTGAATATGTTAAATACGAAAATACGTAGGTAGTGGATTGTGAACGTGAAGTGTAGTTCAGTGAGTGTGAATTGACTTTCGGATCTGTTGCTTCTGGTATGTTTTCAATATTTATTTATGTATCAATATTACATGATTAGGTATATTTCTGAGCTTTATTATCTTACAGACGCCTGCCACCGTCTAAGTAATCTGTGCAGTAGGTGTGTAAAATATAGTATGCTCCTCGGGAATAAATGTGTCTTCGCCTTGGGCAGACTTGAATCCCTCGCTACATTCAGGATTCTTGTCATAATTCCCTCGCTTCGCTCAGGAATTAAAGATTTAATTCCCTCGCTGCGCTCGGGAATTAATCCTAGAATCCTTCATTCCGCTCAGGATTCAATATGCTGCCCGTGACGTTAGACACTGCTTTATTCCCTCGTTGCCTAATATACTATTTTTTTCATATTTCGACCTATGTGGGAAAAGTTGTTCAGTTTGATGATCGAAATCCACCCTTGAAATATTTGTACTTAATTTAAAAAGCGCTTATATATAGATAAGGAAAAATAATAAAGTACCAAAATGTATTGATGAATGCATTATGTACTTGAATGTCACATTGATAATGATAACAAACATCGATAACATCTGCTTACTGCAAAATCACATAAAATAAACTACATATTCATTTATTGTAAACACTTTTTGAAGTTTCATGCTACTATTGCACTTAGATATTGCTCTGTAACTGATCACACACCAGTTTTATCTGCTGTTCTTTTGAAAGCGGCTCCTAAATCAGATAATAATCTATCAATCCGAAATTCTGCCATACATTGCTTGAACACTGTACAGTATTGATCATTCGCACACTTTTCTGTATCGTTTTATTCATTATTGCTTTATAAAAAACAATTTGGGTATAAATAAAATTAATTAAATGCACAAAAACACTGAAAAATATGATTTGTTTACATTTATACAGAGACAGGACATTCATAGAAAAAAAAAACTGCACAAATGTCAAAACGGGCAACAAAATCTATGGCCAACAATACGCAAGTAAACTGTCAATTTTACCAACATGACAAACAAAATAGTGATGTGCTGCACTACTACACTGCTACTACCTACATAGAATATATGGATATCAATGTTCATATCGAATTATATTACCATTGAAAAATATTTTTAAAATCCCGATTTCGTTTTAAGGGTGGAAGAATATTTATTTAATATCATACCTCCACCATTAAAACTAAAGGTTACACAATAAATAAGTCAAGACCATATTTTTTTATTTTTTTTATTTACTAACGGGAGCCGAATATTTTTGTGAGTAGACTGGTATTTTCACACAATCTGCAAAGTAATAGGTATACCAATTTGGTTTCTATTTCGGTACTTGTGAAATTGAATGGCACCGGTTAGTGATCCTGCGCCGCTCAAAGTAGGCACCATTTTGACCCATAGTCTACATCTGAAAACAATGTCGATATCGATGAAAGTAAAAAATTTCCGCACTATAGAGATGAACCGGCTATTTCATACTTAACACAAAAAGTATGATAAAACGGTCTTTAAAGAGGAGTTCATCATGACTGATATTTGATATTATCATAAAAAATCATCTCATCTGGCTTCATCGAGAGGAAATCTAGCCAAAAATTTACGTTTAATGCCGTCTTTTCTTCCTGACCTTAGGCCACATATTTCACAGCAGCGAAAGTTCTTTAAAGATATATAAGAGAGATAGATTAAAAATTTATTATCACTTTCTTACAAGTCCTGAAGGACAATTACAAGTCCTAACAACGTGTCACTTGTTTGCTAACTGAAATTATCTTTAAACAAATTAAGAAAAAATAGAGAAACAAGTAAACAATGCTTCGTCAACACAATACATGTCACTGAAAAAACATAACCGCGAAACGAAGATAGAAAGAATTTATGAAAGAAAGAGTGAGACTGAGGAAGTGAATGAGATGAAAATAGTCGCCATGAAACTTGTTGCCCGTTTCCTAGACTTTTATTTTTTTATGGAGTTGCGACAGACTTTTATACATGTCGTTGTCAAATTCTCAGTCAAATTTGATAAACAGGTTTCGGGTTGCCATTTGTGAAGATATTTTTAGTTATAAAAACTTTAATTTTAATAGGTACGTACTAAGGTTTATGATTATAATTTAAGTTTAATTTTCCTATTTGAATAGTTAAAAATTTCGCCAAAAATATATTGCTCTCCTACCCAACCATATTTCCCGAATCGGTAAGAGCCCAGACTTCCATGCTGGACAGAGAGTAATAGAAAAACGTAGAATGTGCCAGCTGCATCTTCCCCCGGATATGCTGTAAAAATCAGCTAAGGGTCGAGGGTTTCAGTATTGTAATTTAGACGACGACGGACTGATAACCTGTCACTACATATATCAATATACAGATCTACTATCTGGAATTGGAATAACCTTCAAAACTTGTCAGACGTGGCGGAACGACCTTTGTTTAGGTCGTTTCAGCTTTGCCTATCCCATTAGGGATAAAGGCGTGATTATATGTACGTATGTATGTATGGAAAGATCCCTTTTCATAGTAATATATGCTAAAAGTACAAGTATTTTATTGATAGTTTGATCATATCCGTAGTATTACGACTTAAAAGAACTGCTCTGCTTGAACGGCATGAAGATAAAGCATTGGTTCTTTGTTAATCACTGTTTCATCTTAATTTCGACTTTACAGACGCGGAAGTGTTCGACATTCATCAGAAAGGTCGTAGAGTTTTACGCTAGACATTGCACGATCTCGACAGGGATACACGTGGAAAAGTGCCCCCTTGCGGGGTGGACCACTCTGCGGAGATCATGCCTAACGGCTGCTCCTAAAGAGTTGGATTCCATCCCGATCCAAACAAGCTAAGCTCACAAAAGCAAAGCACTTGCGAATCCTGTTAATACCATCCGTGCCAACAGCTATTTTGTATCATTACGGTGACACCACCGAAAATGATATCGGCCAAGTGGCCGCCGCCAGAGTTGATTATATTATCATTTTAGGGTCACTTTTTCACTCGTTTTGGTGATTTGCATTGGTGGCCAGATCATCCGATTTAACTATTCTAGAATTCTGCTTATGGCTTTTTTTAAGTTTTTAATGTCCACAAACCTCAGAAACCGCTCGGGATGCGAGAACCTATCACTCGAAGTTCTGGAAAGAGTGATAAAATCTATAAAAAACAACCTTCTTTTCGTCAACTCTGGTGGCGGCTACTTGGCCAAGATTATTTTCTTGACTTTATGGAATAAATTGTATTGAATTAAATAAACTTATTTCACAAGCAGAACCAAATAAAATAAAAAAGTTACAGTAAAAGAACATCGGATGACTACTTTTGCCACAGCCTGTATATTAATACCGAAATTTTAAGATGAGGCCAATCTAATTCATAAAGGAAAAAGTAAAATATATAAAAAATACGTTACATTAACTTTTTATTTTTAACGAGACTATGAATGAAAATTTTACTGAAATATGTGTCAGTACAGTACTCAGTACTGCCCTGGAAAATCGAGGGTGACTGGCTACGATACCGTCGACGTCCCGTCGACGGTATCGTCTAGTGGAAAAACAGAGCCACGGTATCGTGACGTTGCCGTTGACGTGACGTGGACGTGCCGTGGACGTGCCGTCTAGTGGAAAAGCGCCCTATGTCCAAGCCTAATGTTTATTTGGATAAGAATTAATGCAGTACGTTCTTAAAATTGCTTTGTAAATAAGCCATTATTTCTCGTAAAATGCAAAGGATTAAAAATGGTTATTGTGGGTTATCCCTAAGAGATAGACATATACCATCATCGCGGACTTTTTTTTCGACCTTATTACGATGTACAATACTGTAGTACATTATTTTGATCTATCTCGAAGGGTTCAGCCAGCGTTTGCAATGTTAGCGCAAAAAAAGAAGTTTATTTACGACATCACGTTAGAAACCTCTAAAATTACCTAGTGTTTCTCTACTATATAGGTATCATGCATGTTCTATACATATAAACCTTTCTCTTGAATCACTCTATCTATTAAAAAAAAACGCATCCTTTGCGTAGTTTTAAAGCATTAAGCATACAGACAGACAGACAGACAGACAGACAGACAGACATACATACAGACATACAGATAGCGGGGAACGACTTTGTTTTATACTATGTATTTTTTACTATGTAGTGATAACAGACAAAATAAAAACGGCGCTAATATGCTTAGCAGAAATGTTTAAGTAACCTTAATTAATGCACAGGAAAGCAAAGCGAAACAAGTGGGATAGTATAGTATACCCTTTTTCCCGTATTTCACGGAGTCGGCTACTTAATCTAGGGGATTGAACGAGGATACTGGTTTTTATACAGAGCGACTGCCATTTGACCTCCGCAACCCAGAAGGGAAACCAGACCCAATACTAGATAAGGCTGTGATAAGGCTTTTGCCAGCTTAGTGGCCCAGCTGTCAGAGTTTTCAAGCCGCCAAAGCTTGGCAATGGCCTCTGCGACTTAGCTTAACGACTAATATCTACGACATTAATCGAGACCAACGACTTAATGAATGAATAAGCATAAATAAGCACTTGACCACGAGCGCTTCTGCTAATTACAAAAAACTACGAAACATTACTGCAAACACGATTTTTTTTTATGTTTCATACTTCTTTGGGCTAAAAATACGTGCTCTACGTAATTTTCTTGTCATATTAATATTACTTGGAAATTATTTGCAAAGCAATAGCGTAATATGTCTCTACAATAGGTAGGTTTATCAATTCAATATTGCAATGATTTCACAGTTTATCTATTTTATAATTCTAGAGAAATAAATTGCTAATCAATAGAAAATAGTATAAAAGTACTAGTTTGTTCAAGAATTAGCATTATTGAATAGGCATTTCATTGAATACAATCAATTAATCATGTCTACCTTTGCTATCCTGTTGGTCTGCTTCCAAGCCTGCCTTATCCAGGTAAGACTCTTTTTTAATTGTGTCTTTTATAAACTTCGTGATAAACAGCCCCTGAAAATTTACTTTTGTTGTAAGGCATCTCCTAATTTTGGGAATTGTCTTGTGCAAGATGATATTATAACAGGAACACCCTGCTGTCCATTTCCTGGATTGACCTTTGGTTGCATTTTACAACACCCATTGGAGGTAATCATCTCCCTAGCACGTTTCACGGGGACGGCTACCTAATCTAAGGGATTGAACCTAAATTTGCAATACACTGAAACCCTCGATAATCCCTTTACTGGTTTTTACAGCATGCCCGGGAGGAGATGCAGCTTGCACAGTCTATTTTTTTCTATCGCTCCCAGTATAGCATGGAAGCAAACGATGTTACTATAATGTTCTTTGATAATCCAATAACACTTTTATTGTTGACACTTTCAGAGTGTGATGAGTGCGTGTATTACTGCTCCACCTCTCAACGCTGCTGCTGCTAATGCTGCCTTCAACTCTGCTGCTACTAACGCTGCTGCGATCAACAATGCCAACTCTGCTGCTGCCAACATTGCTGCAATAAACAATGCAAATGCTGTTTCCGCCTTCAACTCAGCTGCTAACGCTGCTGCCATCAACAATGCTGCTGCTGCTGCCAACTTCGCTGCTATCAATAATGCAAACGCCATCAACTGCGGCTCAGGATACAACGCTTATGGTAGCGGAGCCGTCGCAGCAAGCGGCGAACTTGGCGTCTCCGGTTCTACCGTTGTCACTGGCTCAGTCCCAGTGAGCGGCGGACTCACCTTCAGCGGCCTGGTGCCCGCTAGCGGCCTCGTGACCATCACCGGGGGATGCTCATACCCTCAAATCGATTACAATGCTGCCATAGTTGGCGCTGAACTTGCTGCCGCCAATGCTGGACTCGCTAACATCCAGAGATGGAACAACGGACTTGCTGCTCAGAATATTGCTGCTTCTGGTGCCAGATGCGGTTGCAACACCATCTATTGATAAATAGTTAAAATTAAATTTAAGTTCGAAGTCATGTAATAATTTTAAAAAAACCTAGATTATTAAAAATAAAAATATCTCTGTTACAAGATTTTTTAATGTTCTACGATTATCATTCTTCTTCTGTCGTGTGGGTTTCGAGTCGTGGGTGTCAGTTTTTAAACCACCAAATAGCACAGCTATAATCTCTGACATGGTTTGTGTAACGACCACTATCATTGGTATCATTAAATTCTAAATTAATTAAATAAGTACATTGATTGCACAAATTAGCATTATCGTCTATCTATATTCTATACCTATGTTACGCACAATCCCCGAAACTGCCCATTGGCCGGAAAAAAGGCACACTTCGCGGATGGACAAATTCAAAACGCGCAATCCCCGAAATGTCCTTTCATTTCGGCCATTGAGCGTTTTACAACAACCATTTCGCGGACTGGTAAACACGAAACAGCCAATTGCCGAATTCATTGAAATATCAGGTATAAAGGAAATTAAAACACCAGGCATGAAGGACAACTTAATGCAAACTGTTACGGGTTGCTCAGTTCATGAAACTGAAAACTAAAAAAAGGGTGAAGTGAGTGACACCGTAGTCACAACAATGGTAGCAATTTGTGGTCGCAAAAATCTCGACTTAACTAATATAAATCTATACTTGTCATTTTCTATCATGAGAGAATACAACGGGATGGCAATAATTTTAGTTGAGATTTAGTTAAGTCGGGATGGTTACGATACGAATCAGGCCCAATATCTGCTGAAGGAACTAAAAATAACTAAAGGTGCCTACAGCAGTCACAGCTATAAATATATAGTTGGGCATATTACACCCCGGGATATAAGATATATCTTATAGCTGAGCACCGCACACGCAGCAGATATCGTACTATACTATATCTTTGCCTTCATTCGTTTACTGGCCGCCGGCGCCGCGGCGACTACATGAAAACGCATGATTTTATTACACAGGATGTTCACTTTATATTTATTAACACTACCTAATGCAGTGACATTAAAAAATAAACTTCTACACGAACAAACTTTCCCTGCTCATCCGCTCAACCGTAACTTATTTTTGACTTAAACTTATATCAAAATCGCTGTCTGATACATGGAATACAAATATTTCTAAAAAAGCTAGTAGTTAGTGACATAAAAATAATAACTGTAAACAATTAAACCATATTTGGAATATTACTAATAAACAAAAATGTTTCGAAACAATAATTTACACTTACCTAAACACAATTTTATGGAACACCCTGTGTTAAGAGATTCCGAAATATGTCGGGATATATCGTTCGATATAGTTGGGTATCTTCCGATCGAGCTATGAAATGAAAATATAATCTTATAGGCGGCGTCTGTGGCAATATTCGTATCTATCGGTATTGAGAGGTACGAAAACAAACCTTATTACATCCCGTTACAACACAAAATCGCTTGAAGGGTACCGTGGGAAAATATGTTGAAAGACGTCGAGCTATGATCTATATAATTTATAGTTCATAGCTGTATCTGTGAGCTCCTTACTGCAAAAAAAAGTGTTAAGAGTTTCGTAAGAAAGAATATTTGTTGTTTATTGTATTGAAAAACGATAATCATCATAACTGTGCGGAACTGCACCTCTTTTATACATAATTTATTACTTTTTATTGGTTTATTCTTTAATATTTGATTTTTGATGTTCTTTTCTATTTTGTTTTGGATCAGATCTTATTATACTTTCATACCAGCAAGTCGTATTTTTATTGTTAGTGAAAGTAAGTGAACTCAAGAGCTATCGAAGCCCTCGAAGGAGCTCCAGACCAGCTGGCTCCCGCACAATAAATCTCACAGTCAAGATGCAAGTATTTTTCTATGATCTGACTAGATCCGCCCCAAGGCCAAAAACTGACAGCTGGGTTGGCCACTAACTTGGCAAGAGGTCAGATGGCAGTCGCTCAGTGTAAAAAGTAGTATACTCGTTCAATCCCCTTGATTAGTTAGCCGACACCGAGAAATTTGGGAAAAGGCTAGGAGATGATGAAGAGTAGGTAAGTAGCGACATGAAGAGGAGGTGACTAATATAATAATAATTTTAGTAAGGGTAACAATATAGGTATTTAAATTAAGAGCAAAACTACAATTTAACCCAAATAAAAATATATTTTAATCAAACAAAACAAAAACACACCTATTTGAATAAGAACTAAACTTAAACACCTCAGAACCTCAGAACGGTGGCCGACTGCAGACTTTACCACCAACTTTCACGGGTCCTTCTATCACATATTCGGTGACAACTGACACTCCACTAGGGACAATAGGAGAAGAACTGGTTACTGTAAAACCACTGCTAGCTGGGGCACTCACAGCCCCTAAGCCGATACCGCTGCCTGCTAAGCCGAGACCGCTGCCTGCTAAGCCGATTCCGCTACCTGCTAAGCCGATACCGCTACCAGCTAAGCCGATACCGCTGCCAGCTAAGCCAACTGGGTTGAAACCTCCTGCCAAGCCTCGGCTAAGGACACCACCGCCAAATAACTGAGCGGAAATAGCCTGTAACAAAATTATGTTATTATTATTATCAAAAACAAAATTATGATTAATTGTGAAATCTCTAGTGTTGAACCCTGTCGAAAGCCTACAAAGGTCAAAAAGATGTTGTACTGGTGCCACCGACTTATCTATTCATGTGGTGATATTTGGAGCTTAAATTGTTCTATGGTTATTGACAGGAAAGAAGCAATAATGACATTAATGACAGATATAATGTTAAAGTGACAGCTGTTGTGCTGTCGTACTTTGACGACCAAACACTTACAAAAAGAGAAGAAGATTTGCAACAAAAGATCTACGTTCTACTTACATGTGCCAGGAGAGCATGGACGCAGAAGAAGACAATAGTTTTGACTGACATGGTTATTAGGTACCTACTTATCTTGTCTAACGAATGACTACCTACAGGACTAACAAAGGTTTTTATACAAAATTGTTACATTTACGTTATAAAACTCACGTAATTTTGTAATCTTATCGATATAGGTAGGTAATTGTAACCAAAATCGATATAAATTGACACATAATTCGTGACGTTATTATGCAATTTGGCAGATTACTTGATAGGACTTTTTGAACTTTACAGTCATTTTAAGTATCATATTAGTAAGTGTATAGTACCGTTTCAACCTAGTAGGTATAATGTTGCCGATTCAGTTGCAAACTCAAATTAAATTATTTGAGTTAGGTCCTGTCACTTTCTCTTTGAATAAAATTGAGACAAATTTATGATTCCGTCGAAGTGACGTATAACGCTTATAATAAGACGACACCATCAAGCATGCCATCTTATTTTAGGCGACTAATGTCACTTTGACTCTATTTTATTCTACTTACATATAATTCAAATTTTAGAAAGTGACAGAACTAAACTAAAATGAGTTATATCTGCAACAGAATCGTCACCATGCTGTTTGTTATTCTGTGCTCTAACTTTTGCCGATTGTCTTACGTCAATAATTGGTTAAGTCCAGGTTTATCCGTGGTTAAGAGGACGTTTTTGGGTCGGTTCTCACGAAGCGAACACAAAGAGCAGTGAGGACGCTCATTACTCTGTGAGATTTTCCCCAGCTCGTCCCTATTTGTCGAATCACCTGATTGTCAGACAAAATGGAAGATTCCGCTCTTCGGAAAGCACGTTAAAAACTTTGATAGTATCGTGTTGCTCGTTGACTTGATAACCCACTCGATAATAAAGGAAAAATCTCAAGTGTAGCTTTACAAGGAGAAATAGGTACAAATCGTGAAACGTTATATTAGAGTTTAGTTGGAACTTCAAGTGGTAAAGGAGAAGAAAAATATAAAATTACAACAATAGATGGGTGATATATTAATAGGCCACATGACACGACAAATTCTTAAAAAGTTATTGAATGAAAAATAGAAGGGAAGAGAGGAAGAGGAACACCGAGACTTTGAGCAAATTAAAGAGAAGGAAAAGTCCGTCGACAAACCTAGTCGTAAAATCGTTGGCAAAGAACATTACATAAGACGGTTGGCAATGCCGGTGTCGCGACCTTGAAATTTTACTTTCAACGCGCCTAAAGAAGTTTCACTTAAAAAAAAAAAACACATTCCCTTTGCTGGAAGAGAAGTGCCTGGGAGGAGAAACAGCTGGCTGATCTGGTTATTCATTGCAAAATAAGGAACAGCGTACTAGAAACTGTTAAGGGTTTCTCAGTCAATGAAACTGGACGACTTTCACCAGGAAATTCTTCGTATTCAGGGTTCGTATAACCTTTTTGTGACATTCGAATTGAGTCAAATAAGTTAATATATATTTGCAGTTAGATGAGAATTTAAAAATAAATAAAACTTCATTCATAATATGCATTGAATTTTTTAGAACCCAATACCCAATACTGCATTGAGGTACTCCATTTTTTATTTTCACAAAATTATGAGATACTAGTGACGTTTCATGAGTTGTTTGATACCAAAAAGTTGTTTTAGGAGTGAAGTTTATTGTCTACCTACCTACGCAATTATAGGTAAAAGCTTTTAACTAGTAGCTTAATATAAGTAGGTACTTTACTTAGTATAGTAAAAATATTAAGTATTTTATGTGATTAAATATTTTATGCGTACTGTACTGATGAACCATGCCTGATTCAAGATTGTGGTAGGTCACTTTGTAGTAAATTCAATAAAAAGCTCATATATTCGGTAATTTTGTATTTATTTTATGTATTTCGTTGTTGTGTATTTAGTAACAACCGCATGGGCGGCGTAATCCAGCAGCAGCGTTCAGTTCAGCACCGATAATGGCAGCATTGAGGCCGGCTGATGCAGGGTAGAGAGCCGGCTGCGGGTACGCGGCGAGTCCAGCGCCGGCGAGCGCGGCGCCGTAACCTGCAGCGTTGGCCAGTTGGGCGCCGGCGATCTCAGCGCGGGCGACGTCGTTGGCAATAGCGCCTCCGACACCGAAACCAGCGGCGGCGAGGCTCTCGCTCGAGATGCCCACGTTGCCGTTGCCGCAGCTGTAGGAGGTGCCGGCGGCGCCAGAAGAACCCACGGTGCCGTCAAGAGTCACAGCGGCGAAGACGGGCAGCGAGCCGATGGCTTCGAGGAAACCTTCGATGGTGTTTTCGGAGACGACGGATATTCCGGTGGGTGCGTAGGCGGAGGTGAGGGTGACGCTGAACGGTCCGCCGCTGGCCGAGGCGACGGCTGGGGCTGGGACGATGGGGCCGGTGAAGACTGGTCCGGGGATAAAGGGTGCCGATGGGTAGCCTAAGCCAAAGTTGCTGGCGGCGGCGAGCTCAGCCGCGGCTAGGTTAGCGTTGGCGTTGGCTGCTGCTAGGGCTCCGGCGTTAGCTACAGCGGCAGCGTTGGCAAGAGCTCCAGCGTTAGACACACCGCAGCTGCATCCAGGGTATGCAACGATGCTCTGAAAATACAATCATTCATTTCGTCAATTACTTTTCACAATTATTGTATTAGAACGGATCTGAGCGCGGTTGGTTAAACTAGGTATTTATCTCAAACCCGTTCTAATACAATAATGTGTACTTTTCACAAATAAGACTATACGTATGGACCATATAATAGAGAAGATTGAAGCCATTTCGTATAGAGATGGAAAAGGTAGTATGTACCGACAGGAGCCAATACAATAGCATAAAGATTCTGTCAAAGGCGTCAAGGAGTTTCTGAAATTCTATACCTGCACCAGGAGCGCAGAAGCACAGAGAACGACGAGGAATCTAGCTGCCATTGTAGTGAACCCAACGGTTGTTGAATAGAGAATGCTTCTGTGGTTGCTTGAGCGCGGTTTTATACTATGTTCTTTTTCTTATCACTTCTAGGAGTTGAAACCTTTATTAAAAGTTTCAAAAGGTGGGTTACAATCAATCAGTATTGTGTCAGAAAAAAAATAACATTTAAAACTACTATCGCTACATGGAAACTATAATCATAATTATATTTTTGTTATAATCAATGAATAGGAAACAATACACCTACACAAAATATTTCATCACAATATATAAGTCACTATTGTTTTATCATTTGATAGACACGTTTCCTAAAACAAGTGTTATCGGTCACAAGCTTTTACCTATATAAGACTTTATTTGACCTAGTGCTGACATTCTGAATTCAGCCAACTGTTGAATACAATTCAAACATGTCTCCTTTCGTCATTTTGTTGATCTGCTTCCAAGCTTGCCTCATCCAGGTAAAATAATGGCTTTAGAATATGTCTTTATTATTGTTGTACCTACACGATCGTAAGCTTTACTTAACTTTTGAACTTGTATTTTTGAGGATATTTTAGCACTCACAATGCTATTTTTATTTCATATAAATATGAAAGAAAGAAAATAATAAATTCGACTCGTATTTCTTTCATATTTATATGAAATAAAAATAGCATTGTGAGTGCTAAAATATCCTCAAAAATGTAAAAAGTAAGACGATATCATTATTGACTTGAATTCCAATCGTAATTTGGACTAGTCAAGCCCTGTGTAGTTCGTACACAACACGGCTAGATGTCGCCTACGTCTCTATGACGTGTACATAAAGAAAGACTATACTAATTTCGTCACTCCCGTCACAGTCTCGGTAGCATAGTTGGTAGTGCAATGGACCGGCAATCCAGAGGCGCAGGTTCGAATCCTGCCCGAGGTTCGTGGCCCGAGTCGAATTTATTATTTTCTTTCTTTCATATTTTTTGAACTTGTAATTTTAGAGTGCAATGAGTGCATGCAGCTGCGGACTTGGAGCGGGTTCATTCAACAACGTTGCTGCGATCAACGCTGCTAGCAATGCTGCTGCTGCCAACGCCGCTGCTGCTAATATTGCTGCTGCCAACAATGCTGCTGCCAACGCCGCTGCTGCTAACATCGCTGCTGCCAACAGTGCTGCCGCGTGGAACTCTGCTAACGCTATCAACGCCGCTGCTGCTATCAGCAATGCTGCGTACTGGCCTGGTGCATCGGGCTACAGCGCCTACGGCAGCGGAGACGTGGCCGTGGTCGGCGAGTTGCCAGTGTCCGGCTCCACCAGTGTCGCTGGCTCAGTCCCAGTGAGCGGCGGACTCACCTTCAGCGGCCTGGTGCCCGCTAGCGGCCTTGTGACCATCTCCGGCAGCTGCGCGTACCCACAGAGCTACGCCGCCGCCGCCGCCGGCGCTGAGCTTGCCGAGCTAGCTGTCCTCAACGCGGCCTACTCGCAGCCGTCACTGTACGCTGCTGAGATTGCTGCCGCCAACGCCGGCCGTGCAGGTCTCAACGCTGCCATCGCCAACGCTGAGCTCAGCGCTGACCTCGCTAGCATCAACTCCTGGAACTCCATCGCTGCTGCCAACGCCGCCAACCAGTGGAACAACATCGTTGCCCCTGCCCCTGGATCCTGTAGCTGCAGCAACTTCCGCTATTGAGAATTGAATAATGGTTTTCATTGATATGATAGCAAATAATAACATCTTATGATTGCTGAAGTTATGTTTTTCGTTTTTTCCCGAACTTTCTAATCCATAAAAATATCCTCTAGTAGGAGATTGTCCCCAAATGTAGTCTACATCTACATAAATAAAAAAATAAAATAAATAAATAAAAAATCAATTTATTGCCAAATGATCACAAATTAGTTCACAACAGGAGACACATAGGCAAGAGGACCTGTCTCAGCTTATCTTTAATTTTCTGGTGAAAGTTGTTCAGTTTCGTTGACTGAGCAACCCCTATCAGTTTCTAGTACCTACGCTGTTCATTACACTCCGTATAATTAAAGAGGTAAAACAACAAACTATTTTATACAGCTAGTATGCCCAAGGACTGAAACCATCCCTACCTCTACAGATGTTTTTAGGATTCAGTATTCCCGGGAAGACAAGCTGCTGGAACATTCTATGATTTTTGTATTACTCTCAGTCCAGGGTGGAAGAAAATTCTTTTGCTGTCTGTGATATGACATAAATGACATGTTATGACGTAAGAAGCTAACCAGGTCGAACGATTCCGAAGGTCTCAATTTTGCCTGAGGCAGCGCAATGCCTAGTTTAATGCCTATAAAATATACTTAAGTGAAATATCTTTTATTCAAAAATACTTGTATTTAAAAAAAAACATCGCAATATGTGTTATTCAGATATATTTTATTCAAATATCTTTTGAGTCAAATATATTTTATTCGAATATCTTTGATTCAAACATCTTTGATTCAAATGTCTTTGATAGGTACAAATGTCTTTGATTCAATACTCTAGTAATAATTATAACATAATGACAACTCAAGCCGAAGTATATGTTCGTTTATTTAATTTTTGACGTAAGACGTTTTGACTCATCGTACGCCAGAGGAACTATGGGAAAAAATTAGCACCGAATGGAAGCCACCCACCACGAACCGACGACGTGGAAGACCTCTGGACTGGACACGTTTTCGAAGAACTGACGACTGGAGGCTCAAAATAGGGATGAGTGGAAGGAGAAGAGGGATGTCTTTGCTCGGCAGCAGTGGGATGATGTAGGTTAAGTAAGATAAGATAAGGGTCGTATTTATTTGAGATCGCTTTATAAATACGAGCCTAAGAGCCCTGAATTGCTGCTATAAGCGTAGGGACCTAGGAATTATCCTTCGCTTACCCACCCCAAGAGTAAGGAGAAATTCTTACTATGTATGGCCTCCACCCATGAGCTACTATTAACGCAATGACAGGGCCGATATAAAGGTTTAGGGTAGTTAAGTTTGAAGCTGTCAGCTAATTAGGTAGATACTGTACTTCCGGCCTTCCGGCAACTTCAGGGCTAAAATGCTACCACTATTTAATTTTTCGGTGCACTATGCATATCATCCTCATTCAGCCGAACTTTTCTGATATGGAGCCGTATTTTTGAACCGCTCGAATCGAATTCGCATGCGAAAGAGCAACTTTCGAGATTCGAGAAGAGTCCTTCGTATGCGCATTGGAGTTCGAGTGGTTCAAAAACACGGCTCGTGGACGTGGGCATAGATAAAAGAAGGGATTCTATGACGTGGGTAATACGAAAGTCTATGGACTATAATCGGGTCGTTAAACGCAACTAAATACACGATAGAATAAAAAAGAAGGAACCTAATTAAATTGTTCCGTGTTTTACTTTTATCGCAATTAACAAATATATTATAATAATTAACATAATTTATCATGAAAATACTTAGTAATTATTATCAGTTGCATATTGCAATTTTTATCAATTTCGAAAATCCTATGATGTAATTTTAAATATATAAACCAGTGCAAATCGTATTTAAAATCATAGTTTATAGTGGCTTTAGAGAAGAGTAGCTCTATTTCAACAAAATGAACAAATTGAGATTGTCTTTGGTGTTATTCGGAGTGATTTCTGGTTTCATACAGGTAAATTGCATTTTAAGTTTACGAATGAAAATTAAAATATTTCCTGATAATAATTACTTAACTAACGTTTATTTTATTGTTTATTTTCCAGAATGCAACCTGCAATGTCATCAGCGTAGGCAACGGAATTGGATGCGCCAGCAACATGGTTGCCAACAAGCTGGCACAAAACAGCATCGCTCCTGGCTTCGGCAATGTTGCGCTTGGGGCTTCCGGCATCACCAACGCAGGATTGGCTGCTAACGCTGCTGCACTAGCTAGCGCAGCCAATCAGGTCTCTTCAATAGGTACAGGTGACATCGCGATTGGCGGAAAGCTATCAGTAGACGGCTCTACTACTCTTACTGGCAAAGTGCCTGTCATTGGCTACGTAACGTTCGAGGGTACTGTACCAGCCGGTGGGCTTGTCTCAGTGGCACCTGGATGTGAGTGCGCCCAGATAACCTGTTAAATTTAAGCTTAAAACTATAATAAACTATTTTATTTGTTGAGTTATTCAATTTTTAGTTATATTTCATATCTTACAAAGAAAATTTGGTGGTCGCTTCAACAAAATGTTGCAGCTACAGTGAATTTACCCGACGCTGGTATCTTACCAACCACTGCTTTGTCTATCCAATTAACATCTTTATTGAGTTCTGCTACGCGTTTGTTACCATCAGCTATAGACTCTGCTTGTTGCGTTGTGCCATGAAGTGGTGCATTTTCTGTAGCAATATTATCATTGTATATCATTCCTTTATTAGCAGTGCTTGTAAATGTTGGAGACATATTCCTGAAACAAAAAGCTCATAAAATGTATATAATTTTTCCTGTAGCTTTATGCTTTAAAGGAATATTTTACCTGGCGTTCGTTACTTTGTACTTACCATTGACAATTAGTAAAAGTTCTGGCAATTTTCACTCGGCCTTTTACAGGCAATCTCTGCTTCACAGGCATACTTTTTCTAAAAGGATTGTTTTGTTCAATGCTAGCCAAAGTTCCAATCATGTACTTTGGGTGTGCGTGAGTAAATAAAGAGGGTACGGAAGATGCTGTAAATAAAAAAAAATAGGCATAAGAAACAATACTGAAGATATCTTGATAGGCTACAAGAAATGAAATATTTAAAATCAAAATATAAATTGACTTTGTGAAGGAGAATAAAAGTAAAAAAAAAAAACACACCACGAGAACACCTTTCAACTTCTTCCATATCTTTCAGTTCATCCATTAAAGTCTCCTCTAATACTGTAAGCATAACTTTGTCTTCTTCGTCTGTTTCTGTATTAATTATGTCTTCAGTGTTGTTTTCCTGAGATTCAGACGTTTCATTCAAAGCAAACATTTCTTTAAGTTCTTCATTTAAAAATATATCATCATCATCATCATCACCACCTATGTTAGTGACCATGACATGATCTGAATATGTCACATTTAAATCAGTTATTTCTTCGAGGTCGTCATGATCATGAGTAAATCCATGATCCTTGACGAAGAATTCGTCTAAATCTGTTACAAATAGATCAGTTATTTCTTTAAAATCGTCACAAGAAAATTCATCGTCATAATTTTCGTTCTTGATTATGTTTGTATCTGACTCTGTCGTAATCAAATTAGTTATTTTATGGAGGTCCTCATTAGAAATTCCTTCCTCATAATTTTCATCCTCGATGAGATCTTTATCTAAATCTATCATATTTAAATCAGTTAATTCTTTGAGTTTGCCATTAGAAAATCTACCGTTATCACTTTCATCTTTAACTATTTCTTTAGATGTTTCTTTCAAATATGTTATATCTTTTGTAGCTATTATTTCTTCAAAAATAGTTTTCGTTATATTGAACTCATTCTCTACTTTATCTGAACTATGCCTAGAAATGTTATGTTTATGATCACTGTCTAGGATTTTTGGTGTTAATGCTTTGGCAAGAGGCGTGTTACTCCCAAATATAGTTATTTCGATTGCAATTTTGTCATTGTCTTCCTTTTCTGTTTTATTTTTAATAACATCTCCACTGTATTGTAATTCTGACACTTCAAACCATTCTTCAATCAATGGTAGTATTTCTTCAACCTTCGGAGCACTTGCACTGTATACCAGGGCCTGTTTTAGTAAACCACTCTAAATTAGATTTTAATAAAATTTTGTAGTAGGTACTGAAAATTACAGACTGAACTGGAATTTACTGACATTCAGTGAGTTTTTACATACAATACCTAAATAGATAAATGGGATTTAAAAGGTAAAACTAGGGAATTCACACCCTTTATATTGAAAACAGAATCAAGAAAAGTAATATATTCGTGTATAGGACATATCGTAACTTACATAATTAAATAAAAGAAGACCGAACAGCCACACCGATACACCCATTTTGAAATGACACTTGAAAATCAAAATTATTTAAGTAAATGCTTATACAGAGTCTTACCAAAGATTATGAATCAGAATACCCAATAGGTAAGTAGTTAGTACGTTTTGTGAACTTAAAAAATATGCCGTACCTATATTATCAGTTCTTTTTATCATAACAACACCTGAACATAGCAAAAAGACCCTGTATTTAATTAATCTTTACAAACATGTGTTACCTACGTGAACGTGATGGAAGGCTGGAAGTATAATCGATGTTAAGCAATATTCTGTAAAACATTATAACAGGTATTTTAATACTGGGTGTAAAAAAAATTGCCGACCAAACTCTAGGGTGCGTGTGATCCTAGAGTCTGTGCGAAAAGAGAACAGGCATGGAATTTGAGGGCGCACATTTGTTTTAATTAACCCACGGCTGGTTGCGTGGGGTTTGTGCCTAGGTCTTTGATCTAAAAATTTCAAAATTTAATGTAGAAGGTTAAGGTTAACGACCTGGGCATAAACTTCACATGACCAAGTGACGGTTAATTAAATACAAAAGCGCGCCCTCAAATTCTATGCCTGTTCTCTTTTCGCACAGACTCTACCCATGAAACTAAACAATTTTCCCCGAAGGAACATAGGTCGAAATATACAGGTATCATCATAGGCCTTGATCCATCTTTACAGATGATTCAATCAGCGTCTAATACAATGTCGTTCATGGCTGTAGAGCCCTATACGCGAACGACAAATACGGTCACACACTCGGCATTTAAACTGTGTATTGGCCAGGGTCGCTGCATCACTTTCTGCTCTATGCCGTCTCAATCGCTTTTCGGCGAGAGACTTAAACCATGCGTTGTCGTGTGATGTGCAACCCTCAGCAAGTAATCTCCTCCATTCGTCGCGGTCATTGGCAAAGCTTTCCCACTTATCACAACCGATCTTAAACGTGATCATGTCTCGCTTTGCACAGTCCTTAAATCTTAACAAGGGTCTTCCTACCTTTCGCTTCGCAAATGCAACTTGTCCTAAAAGGATTTGCCTAGGTAACCGAGAAGCTTCCATGCGGTGCACGTGTCCAAGCCATCTCAGCCGTCTTTGCTTTAGTAACGCGGTTATACTAGGAAGCCCTGCTTTGTCAAGCACCCTCTCGTTTGTGATTTTATCTTTCCAGGTGGTGCCCAAAATACTCCGAAGACAGCGCATATGAAAATTGTTCAGACGTCGTTCCTGCTTGGCATAAGATGTCCAGGTCTCAGCTCCGTACAAGAGGGCACTCAAGATGCATGTTTGGTACACGATCATCTTGGTTTTCATTGTGAGATGTTTGTTGTTCCACACTCTTGTACTAAGCTTCCCGAACGTCGTAGCTGCTTTGCCAATGCGAGTGCTGATCTCATCATCTAGTGAGAGATTGCTCGTTACTGTCGACCCGAGGTAGCAAAATTTATCCACTACTTCCAAAGGAGCGCCATCTAACAGTACCGTCAGTTTGTGGCGGAAACCTTGCGCTAGTATCATGGTCTTCTTCGCATTTATAGACATAGAAAATAAGCTGCATGCACGGGAAAATTTGTCCATCATTATTTGTAGTTCCTGGGGAGTTTTGGCAACAATAGCTGCGTCATCGGCAAAGAGCAGGCAGTCAATGTATAAGTCCTCGCGTTTGCTTCGGGATTTCAGTAGAGAGGCGTTGTATAGTTTACCATCCGCTCGTGTGTGTAAATGAACCCCCTGTTGAGTGTCACCAAAGGCAACTTTTAGAAGCAGAGAGAAAAATATGCCAAATAACGTAGGTGCTAGGACGCAACCTTGCCGTACTCCCCTTCTCATGTCGAAAGAGGCAGATGTTTTGCCATCAAAAACAACGGATCCCTTCATATCTTCATGAAATGACTTAATCAAACTTAACAATTTGGGTGGGCAGCCGATGATCTCAAGTGCGGTATACAGACCTTCCCTACTAACGGTATCGAATGCTTTGTTTAAATCTACAAAAGCCATTACTAGGGGAGTATTTTGCTCACGGCACTTTTCTTGCAGACTGCGGAGGGTGAAAATCATGTCTGTGGTGGAGCGTTGAGATCGAAAACCACATTGGGCCTCAGGATATACACGGTCAGCAAGTTTTTGCAATTTGGCTAGGATGACTCTAGCGAAAAGTTTGCCAACAATGCTAAGGAGAGAAATGCCGCGGTAGCAGTTGCAGTCACCGCGGTCGCCCTTGCCCTTATAAAGGGTGACAATGTTTGCGTCGCGCATATCCTGAGGAAAACGTTCCTGTTCCCAGCATTTTGCCAGAAAATTGTGCAGTATTGGAAGTACGCATTTAATTTTTAATATTTCCGAAGGGATGCCGTCGTTTCCGGGACTTTTTCCGCTTTTGAGCTGATTAAGAGCAAGTTTCAACTCACTGATAGTGGGTAAGTTTTCGAGCTCAGTCCAAACTGTGAACTTTGGAATTTCTTCCACTGCTTCTGGACTGATATCGACCGGACGCGAATATAATTCGGTATAGTGCTCTACCCAGCGATTCATTTGACGATCAGTGTCCGTTATTACAGAACCGTCGATTTCTTTCAGTGGAGCTGTTTTCTTTGGTACAGGCCCAATTGCTTTTTTGATCCCTGAGTAAACACCTGCAAAGTTTCCTATGGCCGCACAATGCTGTATACTCGCACACAACTCTATCCAGTACTCGTTTGCGAACTGGCGACACGTTCGCTGTAGGTTAGCCTTAGCTGTGCTGAGTGTGGCTTTAGTTCTTTCACAGGGAAGAAGGCGGTGGTTAGCAGCGGCCTGACGTTTTTCTTCTATTAGGGGAACTACTACGTCTCTATTATCCGAGAACCAGTCTTGTTCCTTTGCTTTTTGGTATCCGAAGACCTCTCCGGCAGTCTCAGTCAATAGAGACTTAATTGCTACCCATTCCTCATCCAAAGAGGCATCCAAAGAGGCATCTACATCCCATGTTGCTGTTTCCCGTTTCACTAATAATGTGAAAGATTCCACTGACTCAGGATTTTTGATTTTAGATGTATCTAGCTTTTTCCTTCCAGGGGGTTTAGCCGAGTGGATCTTTTTTGGGGTCAGCCGAACCTTACAAGCCACAAGCGAGTGATCTGTATCACAGTCTGCACTATGGTAAGATCGTGTGTGCAAGACTTCTCGCAGGTCATTTTTCCTAGTCAAGGTAAGATCCAACTGATGCCAGTGTCCGGAGCGCGGGTGTTTCCAGGAAACCTTTCGCATTTGTTTGCCTTTAAAGTACGTATTAGTAACGCACAGCTGGTATTTCGAGCAAAACTCTAAAAGACGTTGACCGTTTTCGTTTTGCTTTCCAACTCCGTGGTTACCAAGGCATTCAGGCCAGGCTAGATGATCTTGCCCAACTCTGGCGTTAAAGTCGCCTAGAATGTGCAGACGTTCTCCCACTTTTACATGACGCACTGCGTCGTTTAATTCGTCGTAGAAAGCATCTTTGGACTCCACAGAAGAGTTGAGAGTAGGAGCGTAAGCTGAAATCAAGGTCACATGGCCGCTAGTAGTCGATAGTCGCAGAGTCATAAGACGTTCAGAAATGCCCCGAGGGGTTTCGATCATGTTAAGTAGATCATTACGAACTGCAAATCCTACTCCATATTCACGGTGTTCATTAGCTCCCTTCCCTTTCCAAAAGAAAGTGAAGCTTTTTTCTCGTAATGAACCTTCGTCTGGGAGTCTAGTTTCTTGAAGTGCTGCTACGGAGATTTTTAGCCTCGTTAACTCAAGGTCTATAATGGCTGTTTTGCGCAGGTCTTCGGCGCAGTTTGAGCTTCCACTGGTGTCCGGGAAGCCAGTCCTCATGGTGCGGACATTCCAAGTTCCTAAGCGCAAGGAATGGTTTGCTGTAATTTTTTTGTTGTTTGTATTTTCCTTGGTTGCAGGTGTAGAACAGCACAGCACCGGTTTCTAGGGTTTCCTCTAGTGTTCCCCACACCCCACAGGAACAGTCGATGCCGAGGCGGACCAGTACCTAATTGGCTGGGGGCTGCCCAGCTTAAAGCGGGCGGTAACTGGTCAATAGATCTACGATGGACCATCCCACTGTCGAAAGTGACCCCTGGCGTCCGCACTTACGCCTATACGTGCAGACTTATAACCGGTAGACTGCCACTCCCCGTGTTGTTTCCCACGCCGGTCAAGGCGGGCGATATACAGGTATATGTAAAGAAAAACTGTGTTCCTTTCATTAAAATGCAGAACATGCTGATGACAAACAACTTTCCCAAAGCACAAATCAGAAATTTTGTAGATATGGACGGACAAGGCAACATTTAATTAAACTTGGCACGTTGTTACAAAATGTTTAGGACTTTGATTAAAAAAAATTAAATGAAAAGTTTATTGGAAACTAATGTAGTGTCATGCTACATGTCATGCTACATTAGTTGACACAATTACCTGCATAGAAAGTAATTGGGCTATAATTAGTTAGCTAATCTATACAAAATGGAGGCATTCATTGGAAATCATTAAAATACATAATATATCAAGCTAGTTAGAATAATAAATAGAACATTTTTAAACATTGTTCTTACGTAGGCAATTTAAATCTTAAGTAATTTAGCGTTACATAAGTAATGTATTTAGCTGAGTAAGGTAAAATTACTGAGCATAGATATAAGAAAAAAATAGAGTAGGTTTATTTGGTAGGTATCCTTTATTTTTTATCGAGTTTCAGAGTTTTTATTCATGTCTTTCTTATCTTATCTTTATCTTATCTTATTCCGCCTTAAATCACAGCTAAGAAGACTCTGACATGATTTGTGTAACGTCCACTCTCTATATCCGGACAGCGACCGGGGTTAACCGGGGAGGGAACGTTGAGCGAGCGGGCTTAACGTTCCCTCCGAAACACGGAATCATCTCACTTCTCAGACGTGGTGGTTCATCTCATTCACAATGAATTTCAATCAAAGACAATGTTTTTCATAATATTTATTTCGTGATTTGATGCCCTCGTGCATCTGTGAGCAATCACGCGACAATCAGTTCCAAATTGGTTTCATTTGCGTGTGTCGGAGGATGATTTCATAATTTGAATTTTCGTGAAAACTCTGGGATATTATGGATACACGCATAGACAATGGACCTTTCAAAAATGTAGGGTTTTTGCGAAAAAAAAATGTGTCGCTCTAGTAATATTGAATATATTTTATATATATTTAAGACTTAAAATATCAACCAATCAAAGGAAATCTCACTTTAGGTTCTCCGACTAATAAGCGTTCTGATTTTTGCAAGAATCGTATCTTTTCCAGTAAGATTGAGAAATATTTGTCTTTCATCCGTGCTCTTGCAATTACGAGGGATTTCGCGAAAATTCGATTTATCAAATCATCCTACGACACAAAATGCAGTAGCTATGACGTATTCGACATCCATTGTCCACTGCACTGTCCACTACCAAGCCAGTACATTATATCGTTCTATCACCCTCTTTCGCATTCCTATTTGGCGGCTGAAGGATCAAAAAGTCAACAGTTTGGGAAATCGACTTTTTAAAAACTCAACGTTTGCAAATGCAAAGCTATTAAAAAAATCGACATTCTGGGAAATTCTAAATTTTGGAGTAGAATGTTTTCTTTTTTTAGACGTCTTTGAAATGTTTTTTATTGAAGTGCTTTGAGGTGCAATTTTGTTCAATGTATGGCAGTGACTTGAAGTCATGTGCTCTATTACCCTACCTAATTATTATTTTAAATTCAACGCAGTATGAAATAGCATGTTATATTCTTAAAATAATAAAAATATGTAGGTAAACATAACAACAAAGACCAAACTCAAAAAATACCAAAAAAATATATCGATATAGCCGATTCAGAACTCAAAAAACATGGAGAACAGAACATTATCCGTCCAGCCGTCGGCGCAGGGGTCGAACCTGGACAACTCCAGCGTGACGCTGCAGCAGAGCTTCGCGATAGATCTGGAAGATACCAACTGGATCCTGACCAATTCCTTCATCATCTTCACCATGCAGACCGGTCAGTGAATCACGCCTCTATTACTTACGGGGTGGAGCATCATCATCATCATCATCTCCCTAGCCTTATTCCGTATCTCTCGGGGTCGGCTACCCAATCTAGGTGAACGAGGGGTAGAGCATAAATAGCCGAGCAAAAGTCGTTTTCGCCACATCTGACCATTCTGTGCCAATACTGAGGGTAATTTTAGGAAGACATTCGAGAGGCACGAGCCTACTCAAATAGGGCGATCTGGCCTTGGGCCCAGTAGGTACGGATTGGTCGACTTCACACACGGCCTTTGAATTTTTTATTAGGTATGAGCAGGTTTCCTCACGATGTTTTCCTTCACCGTGAAAGCGCCGAATAAACGTAGGTACATTACATATGAAGTTCGGATACCGAAAAACACATTGGTATACCTACGTGGTGGGATTCGAACCAAGACCTCCTGCACAGGTGGCAGCGGCCCTAACCAATCCACCATAGATGATACAGACAATATTAGGGCATAGATTGGCAACTCCATTTTCACTTTGATGAAAGAGTCGAAGTAGTAAATTACCTGTGCACTAGATGGCGCGCTAAGGTTTACGTTAAATCCGCTAGGTGGCAGTGGTGTAAATTCTTATAATATTAGTAAAATAGAAACTTTTACTTAGTTACCGCAGTGAAATGAAACCACGAAAACTAACAGTTAAAATATGGTAAAAATAAAACAACGAAAATGATAATATTAGAAATAACAAATCAAAAATTTCATCCGCCGACAGGATTTGAACCCGCGTCTTTGGAAAACCGGCCCAACGCTTTAACCATCTAAGCTACAGCGACTTAGTTTTGAGCGGTGAAATTAGTGATCTGTTATTTCTTACTCGGCGGATGAAATTTTTGATTTGTTATTTCTAATATTATTTAGAAATAATATAGCACTGTGAGTGCAAAAAATCTATAATAAAACGAAAATGATTTTTCAACTTTATTTATATTGAATTAATCATAATTGCATCAAGGCCATCTAGAGGCAAAGTAATGAACTAGGTGTACCAAGTTACATCATGTTCTTATCCTGTGGATAGATGGCGCTAGACGTGAAGATTTTTATGCCGACACTGGGTTCTATGAGAGATTCATACCCCTGCAATCCACTACACCATCAAGCTTCTCTTCTGTTTATTTGTTAACTTTTCGAAAGTTACTTATGCACAATAAACTGTGTTCCAGGTTTCGGTATGTTGGAGTCTGGATGCGTGTCCATAAAGAATGAGGCTAACATCATGATGAAGAATCTGGCAGACATCTCTCTAGGCGGTGAGTCCATAATAGGCCGTTTGAAAATTCATTGGTTGAAAAGGCCATTCGTTGACTCGAAAACCCTCGATAACCAGAAGTCCATGAAAAAGTTCTCAAAATCGTAGCGACAGGATACATACGTATATACGTACTATATAGCATGTATTCCTAAGGGTAAGGTAAGGGTAGGCAGAGCGTCAACGCCCCAAGCAAACGTCGTTCCGCCACGTCTGACAAGTTTTGAGGATTGTTTAAGATAGATCTATAAATTGCTGTAGTGACAGGTTGTCAGCCCGTCGCCTAAATTACAATATACTAAAACCCTCTAATCACCTAGCTAGTTTTTATAGAATGTCTGGGAGGAGATTCGGCTGGCACATTCTATGTTTTCCTATCGTTCAGAGTCCAGTGTGGAAGCTACCTACTTACTATTGAACATAATATGGATAAGACAAATAAAAATAACATTATATTCTCCCAGGTCTGACGTACTGGATCTTCGGCTACGGCATGTCCTTCGGCCAGGGCCCGCTGGCGAACGCGTTCGTGGGCACCGGCGACTTCCTGGTGGACCCCGGCGTGGGGGACCCCCTCATGGGGCCCGTGTTCGCCTCCTTCCTGTTCCAGCTGTCCTTCGCTACCACTGCCACGACTATTGTCAGTGGTGCTATGGCTGAGAGGTCGGTGACACTTTTACATACATACCTACATGCATACATAAAGTCACGCTTTTATCCCTTACCGGGTAGGTAGAGCGCAAAAGGCGCCATTGCCAAGCCTGACAAAAGTTGAGGGAAATTTTTGTAATGTGTATCGCTGTAGTAGGGACAGGTTATCAACCCATATTGTCTAAATTACAGCTTACTTGTAAGCTCTTGAGTGCAGCCCCCGTAGCATGCCGCCGCACGATAACAAATATATCGCATCTATCTGTATGTAGTGGGATTCGAACCAAAACCTCCTGCACAAGAGGCAGCTGCCTTGTCCACTACACCACTTTCTTCTTCAACAGGACAGAGTTCAAGGCGTACTGTCTGTTTTCATTCCTCAACACCGTCGTGTACTGCGTGCCGGCCGGCTGGGTGTGGGGCGAGCATGGCTTCCTCAAGAAACTGGGGGCCGTGGATATAGCTGGCTCCGGCCCTGTGCATCTCATCGGTAAGTTGGACGGGCTCATTTTGAATGGTACAGTCAAATATTGTTTTCATTTCCTAAAAGAATTTCCGAGTGAAAATTGTTAATTTTCGAGATTCGTTCACTGAGCAACCCCTCTGTTTCTGGTACGCTGTCCCTTACACCCATTTATCTACCTTACAGGCGGATCAGCATCCATGGCGTCAGCCCTCATGCTCGGTCCACGGTTGGGTCGGTACTCCCGCGGCACCGCACCGCTACCTCTTGGAAACCCAGTCAATGCTGTGATGGGCACCTTCGTGTTGTGGTGGGGCTGGCTGGCTTTCAACTCCGGCAGCACTTACGGGGTGAGTATGCTGTTAAATCAGCATTACTGGTGCTAAATCAGCATCATAGGTGTAGTCACTGCTTCTGTGTCAGCATCGGATAATAAGTGTAGGACGACACAATAATCGGAGAGAATATCATATCAGACATGACATGCCCGCGCCATACGAAAACATGGATTATCTTAAGCTGCAAGGTCGTATCCTAATCTATCGAAACATCAATTTAGTCATTGTCTTGTCATTGCCGGCCGGTAATCAAACTCAAAAGTTCCAGTTTGCGAACCCAATGTTCAGACAACTACACCACCGAGACAGCTACTAAAGTAGCTAGAAATTCCTACTTTAGTAGTAAACAAGACAATCAGCCTCACTAACCACGAATATATTCTTCAAATTGCAGACTAATGCGTCGTCATTTACTTAACCGCCGCCATTTTAAATTAAATTAAATGGGTTTAGCAAAGTGGCGTCAATTTCCTGCATGCATAGTGAATTACGGTGACGTAATTCTTTAAATAATACGCAAATTGATACGGGTTGCTCAGTCAACGATACTGAACAACTATCACCAGGATTATTGTCAGGAAATGAAAAAAAAAATTAGCTTTTCCATACAAATTGTCTGATCGAGGTGGTCATTTTGTATGAAAATGCAATTATTTATTTTTTTCATTTCATGAAAAAAAATCCTGGTGATAGGTGTCCCTTACACCCCGTCGTATTCTGTTCAGGTGAGCGGTGCAAAATGGCAGTACGCAGCGCGAGCGGCGGTGATGACCATGATGGGGTCATTCGGGGGCGGCTGCTTCGGGTTGCTGTTCACCATGATCAAGAACCAGGGCAGAGCTGACGTCATGGAGCTGATCAACAGCATCCTGGGGTCGCTGGTGTCCATCACAGGTGAGGCTGGCTCCAGTTGAACCCAAAACATGAAGATTTTCTACTTACATGAGATACACGATTCAATCAGAATTTCCCCTTACCTATATTTGTCAGACGTGGCAAAACCCCGTATGGATTTTTTTACATTGGGAAGCGACGTTACGCGACGTGAAGCTATTTGAAGATACATCTCGTTGTACCTAGAAGTGACAGGCTACACCGCGCGAAGTTCTGTATTGTATCACGCTTTTGGAAAGTTCGCGCCGCGTCGCGTCGTGTCGTTTCCCGGTGTGAATTGACCCTAAGGGATAAGGGAGGGCGAGACCTTATTTGTATGATGTACCTACATTTATAACATTCTTCTGCAGCGGGCTGTTTCCTGTACCGCGCATGGGAGGCTCTGTTGATCGGCGTGATCGGCGCGGCCATCTGCAACCTCACCACGCCGCTGTTCGACAAACTACATATTGACGATCCCGTCGGAGCCACGTCTGTTCACGGCGCCTGTGGATTGTGGGGTGAGGACACTGAACTACTATTACACTAGCTAGGGTAAGAGGGACCGCTTCGTCAGATGCGCCCAAGTCATGCCTAATAGTAGTAGTTGTAGTTTGTAGTCCTCCCAATCGATTTTCGGTGATGGAGACCAATCTCCCAGAGATAGGCCAACTGTGCGGGACTAGTTTTATGTTTGCGCAACACACAAGTGCACTCGACTGTCTGACTGTCTGATCAATGTAAGTAGTCATTTTGTATGAAAAAGCAAATTTTTATTTTCATTTCCTGAAAAAAAATCCTGATGGTAGTTGTTCAGTATCGTTGACTGAGCAACCCCTATCAGTTTTCGGGACGCTGTCCCTTACACCCCGTATTTAATGTCATATTGTTGGAAGAGCACCATTTCCAGACCCTATCTAAATCTGCTTGAAAGAAGAAGATTACAAGAAGTTGGTGATGCTATGGTATAAAGTTTTAAATCATCAGCGAACAAGGAGAATTTAGAATATTGAATAACTGAACTTAGGTATATCGTTAATAAACAGAAGAAAAAGGATCGGAGCTAAGTGGGAACCTTGCGGGACCCCAGAAGTTGTGTAATATGTATGAGATTTGTACAGGCGCGGATACAAGGGGGGGGCCATAGGGGCAATGGCCCCCCCCTAAAACCCTGGCTCTCACATTACTAAATTGAGAAAATTTTTTTTAGCTTATTTTCTGTGCAAAAATATATGATTTTCTCAAAATGGCCCCCCCCTAAGACAAATCTTGTATCCGCGCCTGGATTTGTAGCCGTTCGTTGTAACCAGTTGTGTTCTGTATTCTAAGTAAGACTTAAACCAATTGAACAATGATCCGCATATTCCACATGATTTTAGCTTCTGCAACAGTAAAAGATGGTCAACTTTATCGAACGCACTTTTAAAATCAGTGTGAACTTCTGTCCATCATCTGAATCATCTATTGCCTGTCCGTCTGACATCTATGGATCATCATATTTTCATCGGACAAGCAGGTGATCCAGCCTGTGTTGTCCTTACCAAACTGGGGAAAATCTCACACAGTGACAAATTACTGATTAATTGTTTAAGACTTTCACGCTTTGTAGGTGTACACATTATGAGTTTAACTCGGGTTTTTAAGCGCGTATGGGATTGATAGGCATTTATAAAACTATAAATACCTTTGTTTGCCCGACGTTTCGGCTAACGTGTTGCAACGGCTGTGGTCGCGGGTTGACTGGAAACCAGAGTTAAACTCATAAAATTACTGATTTACGGACATTGGAATAAACCAGTAACGTCATTTTTCTGGATCTAAGTAATTATAAGTAGTATTTTTTATTTCCAGGAGTACTAGCCGTGGGCCTTTTTGCCGACAACCCTACACCCATGGATACCACCAATGGCCGCTCTGGGTTGTTCAAAGGTCTGTCACAGGCTTTATAGTTTTTAAATTTTTTAATTAAAATGCGACCGTTACGACGACCCTGCTTGGGGGTAGTTGTCGGTTGCATTTGATATGGGATACAGACCGACCCACCATAATTTTCTCTTTTGGCTTCTGACACCACATCCCGATCGATCGACCAGTCGACGTTCCTAATAAAACTTATGGTCAAACGGCTTGCCGCCTATCCTTTTGGGTAGGTATTGGTGGTTGAACGTGGCCGATCAAGGAACTAACGCTGCCAACGCCATTTTTGACAGTTCTCCATACAATGTAGCAACCCATCGGTAACCGCACATGTCTTAATCCCCTGTTTAGGAGGAGGCTGGTATCTGCTAGGCGTGCAAGCATTGACAGCTCTCTGCCTAGCTCTATGGGGTATCATTGTGACGGCAACTCTGCTGTGGGCCATCGACCATGTGCTTCCGATCCGTATGAACCCGTATGAGGAGCTGCTGGGAGCTGATCTCACCGAGCATAGGATCCGGAGGGAACAGGTACGTCACTATTCAGTCATAGGATCCGGAGGGAACAGGTACGTCACTATTCAGTCATAGGATCCGGAGGGAACAGGTACGTCACTATTCAGTCATAGGATCCGGAGGGAACAGGTACGTCACTATTCAGTCATAGGATCCGGAGGGAACAGGTACGTCACTATTCAGTCATAGGATCCGGAGGGAACAGGTACGTCACTATTCAGTCATAGGATCCGGAGGGAACAGGTACGTCACTATTCAGTCATAGGATCCGGAGGGAACAGGTACGTCACTATTCAGTCTTCTTCTTGTCTTGTGGGTTTCGAATCGATCGACGCGATTTACCCTGGTGTCAGTGTTTTTAAACCGCCTAATGGCACAACTAATAGGCCTCTGACATGGTTTGACTAACGACCACTATCAAAGACAGCGACCGGGTTCGACAGCTTAACGTGACCCCTAAGCACGGAATCCCTCCCCTTGGGAATCGAACCCAGGACCTCCGGAACGTGAGCTCATGGTTTAGAACACTAGACCACGGAGACAGTTCTTTGTTCAATGTATCTAATAATAATAGGGTTTGTTTGTCTCCTCAGGTCGGCGTATCCCGAGCATTATCAGCTCTGCGTCCGTACCACCGCTCCAGCAGCATAGAGCACGTTGGAGGCATCGGTGTTAACACGGGACACAACCTCATTATTGACAGGATATACGAGGTCGGTAATCCACACTATATTATAAATGGAAGCCCGATTGTGTAGGTAGTGGATAGGGCCGCTCGCTACCTCCTGTGCAGGAGGTTGTGGTTCGAATTCCACCATTTTCGGTTTTCCGAATTTCATACGTAGGTAGGTACTACGTTTATTCAGTGCTTTTTACGGTAAAGGAAAAAATCGTGAGGAAACCTGCACACACCTACGAAGAAATTCGAAGATTGTATGTGATGTCGACCAATCTGTACTGGACCATTCATGCCCCTCGGTGGGAACGTAAGTATATGAGCTGATGATGAATAAAGCAATAATGAGTTCGTCCATGCTGGATTGGGAATTTGGGCTAGAGTGTACCAGCGCTGGTTCCTTAGCTAATATATTGGTGCCTGGAGGGCTTCGGCTTTGATCCATTGCAGTAGGTACCTAAACAAACCCTGAAGTAGACCTTCAAAATGACGATCATCTGTAATACAACACAACCACGAACCAGTTCTTGAACTTATACCGGGTGTAAGGGACAGCGTAACAGAAAGTGATAGGGATTGCTTAGTGAACGAAACTGAACAACTTTCACCATGAGTAATGAAATCAAAAGTTGGTTGAATTATACAAATTGTCTGATCGAGATGGTCATTTTGAACAATTTTGAATAGGAAAGTTTTTTTTTTATTTTCTGAAAAAAAAAATGTCCTGGTAAAAGTTTTTCAGTTTCGTTGACTGAGCAACCCCTATCAGTTTCTGGTAACGCTGTCCCTTACACCCGGTATTTATCAGAGTTGCATACAGACAGATCTCTTATTCCAACCTCTTTTTCCAGAACCAAAACCAGAAGAAGAAACTAGAAATGACCTCCAAAACGGGCCCCAGCAGCAGCGTGTTCATCAACCGAGCATTCGAAGACACATCACCAGCTGAGACCACCACTTATTATAAATATAAAGGATTTTTAAACAAACGTCGTTCTGACGGCGAGCATGAATTGAATACAACTGTGGACTGTATCTCGGGAGAGATTGATCAAAATGGCCGCCAGTCGAGACAAAATGGCGGACAACAAGGCGTTACGGTATATCATAGTCAAGAAATTAAATACCTGGCGGGTATAAGGGACAGCGCACCCAAAACTGAAAGGGGTTGCTCAGTCAACGAAACTTAACAACTATTTATCTGCAGGCAATTCTTTCAGAAAATTAAAAAAATATTATACTGAATATACTGAGCAAGAGCAACCCCTTTCAGTGTTCGGTAGGTAGGTACACTACACTTACACACATTATAATAAAAAAAATGTTGTGGGCCGAAATCAGCGCTACGTTTAAAACTGCAGCATATGCAGAGTTGAGTAGGTACCTAACCTAATATTTAGCGCTATCGATTCATTGAGGGCACGAGTTAACTATTCTAGACTAAAATTACTGCCGTCCCTTTCTGGTCTCTCATGATGGAAAACTACACACTACAGGTTGTACCTACTTACACTTATTTTAGTCGTCGTGTTTTTTGCAACTACGAATTTGTGTCCATGTTTATTACTAAATTCTATATTACTAAATGTTATTTTTTTTTATTTTATTTCAAGGTCATGGACGTGAAAGGGAAGAAACTGAAGGAGCTTTCAGCGGCCGAATTGCAGAACTTGGAAGATATGAGCGTAAATGAGGACAGGTTTAGGAATAGGTTTGGAGATGAGGACTATCAACACGATATTGGTAGAAGTGGAGTCAGATGGATCGACTAGGTTTAAGTTATTTAAATAAGTTTAGAAAGAAGTAAATAGAAAATTAGGAAAATTTTGCGTTACCATTTGAAAAAAATTTTGTCTTGTTTTTTCGTGAAGCTGTGACTTTGTTAGTTTAGTTCCAATGATTTGTTGTAGTACCTACCTATATGCCACACTATTTGCACTGTGTAATGTGAATCAAACGATTATTGAAAAAATAAAACACTTTATTTAAAACATCAGTCTTAAATTTTGTTCTTACTTAGGTATTATGATTTTAATCCTAGTGTTATTTTAATACTAGTATTCAGGAAAAGTACATTCATTTTATCCGTGTTATGTTATATCGCTGTTATCCTATCCGATGTGGTTGTCGAGCCAGTGCACTATCTCGGTGGGCAGATGGTTGCCCCCCCCACGCACCGGCCCCCGCACCGCCGCCCGCACCGCGCCCCCGCTCGTCGCGAGCCAGTGCAGACGATGCTCCTGCCATACGAGAAACAGGATTGACAACTCGATACACAAGTTTGGAATACAATTGCATACCTGTTCCTCACACACTCACAGACCCACATAAACACACTCATAATTACACTCACAAATACACATACACACACACATATAAATACACACACACACACACACCTACATAAATAAACACACACATTTCTAGCTCACGCTCATGACACTCAAAGTTAATATTATAAATGCGAAGGGTTGTATCCTCACCTTGTGTCCCGCCCCCTGCCCGCTATTGGCTGGTACTAATATCTCAAGTTGTTGCAGATGTTCGAATGCTTTCAACGCGAGTGCTCGCGGTACTGCGCCTTGCATTGAGTTGGATGACGCGAATTTGTTGTATCTAGAACAAATTGATTTTACGAATTCAATTTAAAACGTTTCGCCTGATGGAATCCAAAACATTTAATTCATTCTGAGTTTTGTATGTCTTTCTGTCCATGTGGATGTGTGTATGTGCGGGAGTGTTTGTGTGTGTGTGTGTGTGTGTGTGTGTGTGTATGAGTGTGTGTATGTGTGTTCGTGTGCGTG